>JALPQD010000756.1:592278-661981 GCA_023101885.1 Typhlomys cinereus | reverse complement strand
CGCAGGTGGTCCTAATTAGCCTTGATTGGCCACACCTATGTCACTGAAATTGCTAATTAGATGCACTAGGTCCTTATCAGCCTTGATTGTCCACACCTGTGTCACTGAAATTGCTAATTAGACGCACCTGGTACGAATTTGCCTTGATTGGCCACACATGTGTCACTGAAATTGCTAATTAGACGCACCTGGTCCTAATTAGCCTTGATTGACCACACCTGAGTCACTGAAATTGCTAATTAGAAAAACCTGATCCTACTTAGCCTTGTTTGTCCACACCTGTGTCACTGAAATTGATAATTAGAAACAGCTGTTCCTAATTAGCCTTGATTGTCACTAATTAGAAACACCTGGCCCAAATTAGCATTGATTGGCCACACCTCTTTCAATGAAATTGCTAATTAGACGGAGGTGGTCCTAATTAGCCTTGATTGGCCACACCTATGTCACTGCAATTGCTAATTACCTGCACGAAGTCCTGATCAGCCTTGATTGTCCACACCTGTGTCACTGAAATTGCTAATGAGAAAAACTGGTCCTACTGAGCCTTGATTGTCCACACCTGTTTCACTGAAATTTCTGGTTAGAAACACCAGGTTATAATTAGCCTGATTGTCACGAATTTGAAACACTTGGTCGTAACTAGCCTGATGTGTCGACACCTGTGTCCCTGAAATTGCTAACTAGACGCTCGTGGCCCTAATCAGCATTGATTGTCCAGACCTGTGTCAGTGAAAGTGCTAATTAGACGCACCTGGTCCTAATTAGCCTTCATTGTCCACACCTGTGTCACTGAAATTGCTAATTAGAACCACCTGGTCCTTATTAGCCTTGATTGTGCACACCTGTGTCACTGAAATTGCTAATTAGAACACCAGGTCGTAATTAGCCTTCATTGTCACTAATTAGAAACACCTGGTCAAAATTAGCGTTGATTGTCCACACCTGTGTCACTGAAATTGCTAATTAGACACACGAGGTCCTAATTAGCCTTGATTGTCCACACCTGTATCACTGAAATTGCTAATTGGAAAAACGTGGTCCTACATAGCCTTGGTTGTCCACACCTGTGTCACTGAAATTGATAAAGAAACACCAGGTGCAAATTAGCCTTGATTTTTGCTAATTGGAAACACCTGGTTGTAACTGGCCTTGATTGGCCACACCTCTTTCACTGAATTGGCTAATTAGACGCAGGTGGTCCTAATAGCCTTGATTGGCAACACCTGTGTCAATGAAATTGCTAATTAGAAGCACCTAGTCCTACATAGCCTTGATTGTCCACACCTGTGTCACTGAAATTGCTAATTAGAAACACCAGGTCATATTTAGCCTTCATTGTCGCTAATTAGATAACCTGGTCAAAATTAGCGTTGATTGTCCACACCTGTGTCACTGAAATTTCCAATTACTCCCACGTGGTCCTAAATTGCATTGATTAGCCACACTGGTGTCACTGAAATTGCTAATTAGAAAAACCTTATCATACTTAGGCTTGGTTGTCCACACCTGTGTCACTGAATTTCATAATTAGAAACACCTGTTCCTAATTAGCCTTGATTGTCGCTAATTAGAATCACCTGGCCCAAATTAGCGTTGATTGGCCACACCCCTTTCACTGAAATTGCTAATTAGACGCAGGTGGTCCTAATTAGCCTTGATTGGCCATACCTATGTCACTGAAATTGCTAATTAGATGCACTAGGTCCTTATCAGCCTTGATTGTCCACACCTGTGTCACTGAAATTGCTAATTAGATGCACATGGTCCGAATTAGGCTTGATTCACCACACCTGTGTCACTTTAATTGCTAATTAGGCGCACGTGGTCCTAAGCAGCCTTGATTGTCCACACCTGTGTCACTGAAATTGCTAATTAGAAAAACTGGTCCTAATGAGCCTTGATTGTCCACACCTGTTTCACTGAAATTTCTAGTTAGAAACACCAGGTCATAATTAGCCTGATTGTCACTAATTTGAAACACTTGGTCGTAACTAGCCTGATTGTGCACACCTGTTTCCCTCAAATTGCAAATTTGAAACACTTGGTCCAAATTAGCCTTGATTGGTCACACCTTTTGCACTGAAATTGCTAATGAGACGCACCTGGTCCTAATTAGCCCTTATTGGCCAGCTCTGTATCCCTGAAATTACTAATTCGATGCACCTGGTACTAATTGGCCTTGATTGGCCACACCTGTGTCACTGAAATTGCTAATTAGACACACCTGGTCCGAATTTGCCTTGATTGGCTACACGTGTGTCACTGAAATTGCTAATTAGACGCACCTGATCTTAGTTAGGATTGAGTGGCCACACCTGTGTCAGAGAAATTGCTAATTAGAAAAACCTGGTCCTAATTAGCCTTGGTTGTATAAAAGCTGTGTCACTGAAATTGATAATTAGAAACACCTGGTCCTAATTATCGTTGATTGTCGCTAGTTAGAAACACCTGGTCCAATTTAGCATTAATTGGCCACACCTGTTTCACTGAAATTGCTAATTAGACACAGGTGGTCCTAATTAGCCTTGATTGGCCACACCTGTGTCTCTGAAATTGCTAATTAGACGCACCTGGTCCTAATCAGCCTTGATTGTCCACACCTGTGTCACTGGAATTGCTAATTAGAGTTACCTGGTCCTAATTAGCCTTGATTGTCCACACTATGTCTCTGAAATTGCTAATTTGAAACACCAGGTGCTAATTAGCCTTGATTATCACTAATTAGAAACACCTGGTCAAAAGTAGACTTGACTGTCCACACCTCTTTCCCTGAAATTTCTAATTAGAAACACCTGGTCCAAACTAGCCTTGATTGTCCACACCTGTGCCACTGAAATTGCTCATTAGACGCACCTAGTCCTAATTAGCCTTGATTGTCCACACCTGTGTCACTGAAATTGCTAATTGGAGAAACCTGGTCCTACATATGCTTGGTTGTCCACACCTGTGTCACTGAAATTGATAATTAGAAACAACTGTTCCTAGTTAGCCTTGATTGTCACTAATTAGAAACACCTGGCCCAAATTAGCGTTGATTGGCCACACCTCTTTCAATGAAATTGCTAATTAGACGCAGGTGGTCCTAATTAGCCTTGATTGTCCACACCTATGTCACTGCAATTGCTAATTAGCTGAACAGGTCCTTATCAGCCTTGATTGTCCACACCTGTGTCACTGAAATTGCTAATTAGATGCACATGGTCCGAATTAGGCTTGATTCACCACACCTGTGTCACTTTAATTGCTAATTAGGCGCACGTGGTCCTAAGCAGCCTTGATTGTCCACACCTGTGTCACTGAAATTGCTAATTAGAAAAACTGGTCCTAATGAGCCTTGATTGTCCACACCTGTTTCACTGAAATTTCTAGTTAGAAACACCAGGTCATAATTAGCCTGATTGTCACTAATTTGAAACACTTGGTCGTAACTAGCCTGATTGTGCACACCTGTTTCCCTCAAATTGCAAATTTGAAACACTTGGTCCAAATTAGCCTTGATTGGTCACACCTTTTGCACTGAAATTGCTAATGAGACGCACCTGGTCCTAATTAGCCCTTATTGGCCAAACCTGTATCCCTGAAATTACTAATTCGATGCACCTGGTACTAATTGGCCTTGATTGGCCACACCTGTGTCACTGAAATTGCTAATTAGACGCACCTGGTACGAATTTGCCTTGATTGGCCACACATGTGTCACTGAAATTGCTAATTAGACGCACCTGGTCCTAATTAGCCTTGATTGACCACACCTGAGTCACTGAAATTGCTAATTAGAAAAACCTGATCCTACTTAGCCTTGTTTGTCCACACCTGTGTCACTGAAATTGATAATTAGAAACAGCTGTTCCTAATTAGCCTTGATTGTCACTAATTAGAAACACCTGGCCCAAATTAGCGTTGATTGGCCACACCTCTTTCAATGAAATTGCTAATTAGACGTAGGTGGTCCTAATTAGCCTTGATTGGCCACACCTATGTCACTGCAATTGCTAATTACCTGCACGAAGTCCTGATCAGCCTTGATTGTCCACACCTGTGTCACTGAAATTGCTAATGAGAAAAACTGGTCCTACTGAGCCTTGATTGTCCACACCTGTTTCACTGAAATTTCTGGTTAGAAACACCAGGTTATAATTAGCCTGATTGTCACTAATTTGAAACACTTGGTCGTAACTAGCCTGATTGTCGACACCTGTGTCCCTGAAATTGCTAACTAGACGCTCGTGGCCCTAATCAGCATTGATTGTCCAGACCTGTGTCAGTGAAAGTGCTAATTAGACGCACCTGGTCCTAATTAGCCTTCATTGTCCACACCTATGTCACTGAAATTGCTAATTAGAACCACCTGGTCCTTATTAGCCTTGATTGTGCACACCTGTGTCACTGAAATTGCTAATTAGAACACCAGGTCGTAATTAGCCTTCATTGTCACTAATTAGAAACACCTGGTCAAAATTAGCGTTGATTGTCCACCCTGTGTCACTGAAATTGCTAATTAGACACACGAGGTCCTAATTAGCCTTGATTGTCCACACCTGTATCACTGAAATTGCTAATTGGAAAAACGTGGTCCTACATAGCCTTGGTTGTCCACACCTGTGTCACTGAAATTGATAAAGAAACACCAGGTGCAAATTAGCCTTGATTTTTGCTAATTGGAAACACCTGGTTGTAACTGGCCTTGATTGGCCACACCTCTTTCACTGAATTGGCTAATTAGACGCAGGTGGTCCTAATTAGCCTTGATTGTGCACACCTGTGTCACTGAAATTGCTAATTAGAAACACCAGGTCGTAATTAGCCTTCATTGTCACTAATTAGAAACACCTGGTCAAATTAGCGTTGATTGTCCACACCTGTGTCACTGAAATTGCTAATTAGAAACACCAGGTCATATTTAGCCTTCATTGTCGCTAATTAGAAAACCTGGTCAAAATTAGCGTTGATTGTCCACACCTGTGTCACTGAAATTTCCAATTACTCCCACGTGGTCCTAAATTGCATTGATTGGCCACACTGGTGTCACTGAAATTGCTAATTAGAAAAACCTTATCATACTTAGGCTTGGTTGTCCACACCTGTGTCACTGAAATTCATAATTAGAAAACCTGTTCCTAATTAGCCTTGATTGTCGCTAATTAGAATCACCTGGCCCAAATTAGCGTTGATTGGCCACACCCCTTTCACTGAAATTGCTAATTAGACGCAGGTGGTCCTAATTAGCCTTGATTGGCCACACCTATGTCACTGAAATTGCTAATTAGATGCACTAGGTCCTTATCAGCCTTGATTGTCCACACCTGTGTCACTGAAATTGCTAATTAGATGCACATGGTCCGAATTAGGCTTGATTCACCACACCTGTGTCACTGAAATTGCTAACTAGAAAAACTGATCCTAAGGAGCCTTGATTGTCCACACCTGTTTCACTGAAATTTCTAGTTAGAAACACCAGGTCATAATTAGCCTGATTGTCACTAATTTGAAACACTTGGTCATAACTAGCCTGGTTGTCGACACCTGTTTCCCTCAAATTGCAAATTTGAAACACTTGGTCCAAATTAGCCTTGATTGGTCACACCTTTTGCACTGAAATTGCTAATGAGACGCACCTGGTCCTAATTAGCCCTTATTGGCCAGCTCTGTATCCCTGAAATTACTAATTCGATGCACCTGGTAGTAATTGGCCTTGATTGGCACACCTGTGTCACTGAAATTGCTATTAGACACACCTGGTCCGAATTTGCCTTGATTGGCTACACGTGTGTCACTGAAATTGCTAATTAGACGCACCTGATCTTAGTTAGGATGAGTGGCCACACCTGTGTCCAGAGAAATTGCTAATTAGAAAAACCTGGTCCTAATTAGCCTTGGTTGTATAAAAGCTGTGTCACTGAAATTGATAATTAGAAACACCTGGTCCTAATTATCGTTGATTGTCGCTAGTTAGAAACACCTGGTCCAATTTAGCATTAATTGGCCACACCTGTTTCACTGAAATTGCTAATTAGACACAGGTGGTCCTAATTAGCCTTGATTGGCCACACCTGTGTCTCTGAAATTGCTAATTAGACGCACCTGTCCTAATCAGCCTTGATTGTCCACACCTGTGTCACTGGAATTGCTAATTAGAGTTACCTGGTCCTAATTAGCCTTGATTGTCCACACCTGTGCCACTGAAATTGCTCATTAGACGCACCTAGTCCTAATTAGCCTTGATTGTCCACACCTGTGTCACTGAAATTGCTAATTGGAGAAACCTGGTCCTACATATGCTTGGTTGTCCACACCTGTGTCACTGAAATTGATAATTAGAAACAACTGTTCCTAGTTAGCCTTGATTGTCACTAATTAGAAACACCTGGCCCAAATTAGCGTTGATTGGCCACACGCTTTTCAATGAAATTGCTAATTAGACGCAGGTGGTCCTAATTAGCCTTGATTGTCCACAACCTATGTCACTGCAATTGCTAATTAGCTGAACGAGGTCCTTATCAGCCTTGATTGTCCACACCTGTGTCACTGAAATTGCTATTAGATGCACATGGTCCGAATTAGGCTTGATTCACCACACCTGTGTCACTGAAATTGCTAATTAGGCGCACGTGGTCCTAAGCAGCCTGATTGTCCACACCTGTGTCACTGAAATTGCTAATTAGAAAAACTGGTCCTAATGAGCCTTGATGTCCACACCTGTTTCAACTGAAATTCTAGTTAGAAACAACCAGGTCATAATTAGCCTGATTGTCACTAATTGAAAACACTTGGTCGTAACTAGCCTGATTGTGCACACCTGTTTCCCTCAAATTGCAAATTTGAAACACTTGGTCCAAATTAGCCTTGATTGGTCACACCTTTTGCACTGAAATTGCTAATGAGACGCACCTGGTCCTAATTAGCCCTTATTGGCCAAACCTGTATCCCTGAAATTACTAATTCGATGCACCTGGTACTAATTGGCCTTGATTGGCCACACCTGTGTCACTGAATTGCTAATTAGACGCACCTGGTACGAATTTGCCTGGATTGGCCACACTGTGTCACTGAATTGCTAATTAGACGCACCTGGTCCTAATTAGCCTTGATTGACCACACCTGAGTCACTGAAATTGCTAATTAGAAAAACCTGATCCTACTTAGCCTTGTTTGTCCACACCTGTGTCACTGAAATTGATAATTAGAAACAGCTGTTCCTAATTAGCCTTGATTGTCACTAATTAGAAACACCTGGCCCAAATTAGCGTTGATTGGCCACACCTCTTTCAATGAAATTTGCTAATTAGACGTAGGTGGTCCTAATTAGCCTTGATTGGCCACACCTATGTCACTGCAATTGCTAATTACCTGCACGAAGTCCTGATCAGCCTTGATTGTCCACACCTGTGTCACTGAAATTGCTAATGAGAAAAACTGGTCCTACTGAGCCTTGATTGTCCACACCTGTTTCACTGAAATTTCTGGTTAGAAACACCAGGTTATAATTAGCCTGATTGTCACTAATTTGAACACTTGGTCGTAACTAGCCTGATTGTCGACACCTGTGTCCCTGAAATTGCTAACTAGACGCTCGTGGCCCTAATCAGCATTGATTGTCCAGACCTGTGTCAGTGAAAGTGCTAATTAGACGCACCTGGTCCTAATTAGCCTTCATTGTCCACACCTATGTCACTGAAATTGCTAATTAGAACCACCTGGTCCTTATTAGCCTTGATTGTGCACACCTGTGTCACTGAAATTGCTAATTAGAAACACCAGGTCGTAATTAGCCTTCATTGTCACTAATTAGAAACACCTGGTCAAAATTAGCGTTGATTGTCCACACCTGTGTCACTGAAATTGCTAATTAGACACACGAGGTCCTAATTAGCCTTGATTGTCCACACCTGTATCACTGAAATTGCTAATTGGAAAAACGTGGTCCTACATAGCCTTGGTTGTCCACACCTGTGTCACTGAATTGATAAAGAAACACCAGGTGCAAATTAGCCTTGATTTTTGCTAATGGAAACACCTGGTTGTAACTGGCCTTGATTGGCCACACCTCTTTCACTGAATTGGCTAATTAGACGCAGGTGGTCCTAATTAGCCTTGATTGTGCACACCTGTGTCACTGAAATTGCTAATTAGAAACACCAGGTCGTAATTCGCCTTCATTGTCACTAATTAGAACACCTGGTCAAAATTAGCGTTGATTGTCCACACCTGTGTCACTGAAATTGCTAATTAGAAACACCAGGTCATATTTAGCCTTCATTGTCGCTAATTAGAAAACCTGGTCAAAATTAGCGTTGATTGTCCACACCTGTGTCACTGAAATTTCCAATTACTCCCACGTGGTCCTAAATTGCATTGATTGGCCACACTGGTGTCACTGAAATTGCTAATTAGAAAACCTTATCATACTTAGGCTTGGTTGTCCACACCTGTGTCACTGAAATTGCTAATTGGAGAAACCTGGTCTACATATGCTTGGTTGTCCACACCTGTGTCACTGAATTGATAATTAGAAACAACTGTTCCTAGTTAGCCTTGATTGTCACTAATTAGAAACACCTGGCCCAAATTAGCGTTGATTGGCCACACCTCTTTCACTGAAATTGCTAATTAGACGCAGGTGGTCCTAATTAGCCTTGATTGTCCACACCTATGTCACTGCAATTGCTAATTAGCTGAACGAGGTCCTTATCAGCCTTGATTGTCCACACCTGTGTCACTGAAATTGCTAATTAGATGCACATGGTCCGAATTAGGCTTGATTCACCACACCTGTGTCACTGAAATTGCTAATTAGGCGCACGTGGTCCTAGAGCAGCCTTGATTGTCCACACCTGTGTCACTGAAATTGCTAATTAGAAAAACTGGTCCTAATGAGCCTTGATTGTCCACACCTGTTTCACTGAAATTTCTAGTTAGAAACACCAGGTCATAATTAGCCTGATTGTCACTAATTTGAAACACATTGGTCGTAACTAGCCTGATTGTGCACACCTGTTTCCCTCAAATTGCAAATTTGAAACACTTGGTCCAAATTAGCCTTGATTGGTCACACCTTTTGCACTGAAATTGCTAATGAGACGCAACCTGGTCCTAATTAGCCCTTATTGGCCAAACCTGTATCCCTGAAATTACTAATTCGATGCAACCTGGTACTAATGGCCTTGATTGGCCACACCTGTGTCACTGAAATTGCTATTAGACGCACCTGGTACGAATTTGCCTTGATTGGCCACACATGTGTCACTGAAATTGCTAATTAGACGCACCTGGTCCTAATTAGCCTTGATTGACCACACCTGAGTCACTGAAATTGCTAATTAGAAAAACCTGATCCTACTTAGCCTTGTTGTCCACACCTGTGTCACTGAAATTGATAATTAGAAACAGCTGTTCCTAATTAGCCTTGATTGTCACTAATTAGAAACACCTGGCCCAAATTAGCGTTGATTGGCCACACCTCTTTCAATGAAATTGCTAATTAGACTAGGTGGTCCTAATTAGCCTTGATTGGCCACACCTATGTCACTGCAATTGCTAATTACCTGCACGAAGTCCTGATCAGCCTTGATTGTCCACACCTGTGTCACTGAAATTGCTAATGAGAAAAACTGGTCCTACTGAGCCTTGATTGTCCACACCTGTTTCACTGAAATTTCTGGTTAGAAACACCAGGTTATAATTAGCCTGATTGTCACTAATTTGAAACACTTGGTCGTAACTAGCCTGATTGTCGACACCTGTGTCCCTGAAATTGCTAACTAGACGCTCGTGGCCCTAATCAGCATTGATTGTCCAGACCTGTGGTCAGTGAAAGTGCTAATTAGACGCACCTGGTCCTAATTAGCCTTCATTGTCCACACCTATGTCACTGAAATTGCTAATTAGAACCACCTGGTCCTTATTAGCCTTGATTGTGCACACCTGTGTCACTGAAATTGCTAATTAGAAACACCAGGTCGTAATTAGCCTTCATTGTCACTAATTAGAAACACCTGGTCAAAATTAGCGTTGATTGTCCACCCCTGTGTCACTGAAATTGCTAATTAGACACACGAGGTCCTAATTAGCCTTGATTGTCCACACCTGTATCACTGAAATTGCTAATTGGAAAAACGTGGTCCTACATAGCCTTGGTTGTCCACACCTGTGTCACTGAAATTGATAAAGAAACACCAGGTGCAAATTAGCCTTGATTTTGCTAATTGGAAACACCTGGTTGTAACTGGCCTTGATTGGCCACACCTCTTTCACTGAATTGGCTAATTAGACGCAGGTGGTCCTAATTAGCCTTGATTGTGCACACCTGTGTCACTGAAATTGCTAATTAGAAACACCAGGTCGTAATTAGCCTTCATTGTCACTAATTAGAAACACCTGGTCAAAATTAGCGTTGATTGTCCACACCTGTGTCACTGAAATTGCTAATTAGAAACACCAGGTCATATTTAGCCTTCATTGTCGCTAATTAGAAAACCTGGTCAAAATTAGCGTTGATTGTCCACACCTGTGTCACTGAAATTTCCAATTACTCCCACGTGGTCCTAAATTGCATTGATTGGCCACACTGGTGTCACTGAAATTGCTAATTAGAAAAACCTTATCATACTTAGGCTTGGTTGTCCACACCTGTGTCACTGAAATTGCTAATTGGAGAAACCTGGTCCTACATATGCTTGGTTGTCCACACCTGTGTCACTGAAATTGATAATTAGAAACAACTGTTCCTAGTTAGCCTTGATTGTCACTAATTAGAAACACCTGGCCCAAATTAGCGTTGATTGGCCACACCTCTTTCAATGAAATTGCTAATTAGACGCAGGTGGTCCTAATTAGCCTTGATTGTCCACACCTATGTCACTGCAATTGCTAATTAGCTGAACGAGGTCCTTATCAGCCTTGATTGTCCACACCTGTGTCACTGAAATTGCTAATTAGATGCACATGGTCCGAATTAGGCTTGATTCACCACACCTGTGTCACTGAAATTGCTAATTAGGCGCACGTGGTCCTAAGCAGCCTTGATTGTCCACACCTGTGTCACTGAAATTGCTAATTAGAAAAACTGGTCCTAATGAGCCTTGATTGTCCACACCTGTTTCACTGAAATTTCTAGTTAGAAACACCAGGTCATAATTAGCCTGATTGTCACTAATTTGAAACACTTGGTCGTAACTAGCCTGATTGTGCACACCTGTTTCCCTCAAATTGCAAATTTGAAACACTTGGTCCAAATTAGCCTTGATTGGTCACACCTTTTGCACTGAAATTGCTAATGAGACGCACCTGGTCCTAATTAGCCCTTATTGGCCAAACCTGTATCCCTGAAATTACTAATTCGATGCACCTGGTACTAATTGGCCTTGATTGGCCACACCTGTGTCACTGAAATTGCTAATTAGACGCACCTGGTACGAATTTGCCTTGATTGGCCACACATGTGTCACTGAAATTGCTAATTAGACGCACCTGGTCCTAATTAGCCTTGATTGACCACACCTGAGTCACTGAAATTGCTAATTAGAAAAACCTGATCCTACTTAGCCTTGTTTGTCCACACCTGTGTCACTGAAATTGATAATTAGAAACAGCTGTTCCTAATTAGCCTTGATTGTCACTAATTAGAAACACCTGGCCCAAATTAGCGTTGATTGGCCACACCTCTTTCAATGAAATTGCTAATTAGACGTAGGTGGTCCTAATTAGCCTTGATTGGCCACACCTATGTCACTGCAATTGCTAATTACCTGAACGAAGTCCTGATCAGCCTTGATTGTCCACACCTGTGTCACTGAAATTGCTAATGAGAAAAACTGGTCCTACTGAGCCTTGATTGTCCACACCTGTTTCACTGAAATTTCTGGTTAGAAACACCAGGTTATAATTAGCCTGATTGTCACTAATTTGAAACACTTGGTCGTAACTAGCCTGATTGTCGACACCTGTGTCCCTGAAATTGCTAACTAGACGCTCGTGGCCCTAATCAGCATTGATTGTCCAGACCTGTGTCAGTGAAAGTGCTAATTAGACGCACCTGGTCCTAATTAGCCTTCATTGTCCACACCTATGTCACTGAAATTGCTAATTAGAACCACCTGGTCCTTATTAGCCTTGATTGTGCACACCTGTGTCACTGAAATTGCTAATTAGAAACACCAGGTCGTAATTAGCCTTCATTGTCACTAATTAGAAACACCTGGTCAAAATTAGCGTTGATTGTCCACCCCTGTGTCACTGAAATTGCTAATTAGACACACGAGGTCCTAATTAGCCTTGATTGTCCACACCTGTATCACTGAAATTGCTAATTGGAAAAACGTGGTCCTACATAGCCTTGGTTGTCCACACCTGTGTCACTGAAATTGATAAAGAAACACCAGGTGCAAATTAGCCTTGATTTTTGCTAATTGGAAACACCTGGTTGTAACTGGCCTTGATTGGCCACACCTCTTTCACTGAATTGGCTAATTAGACGCAGGTGGTCCTAATTAGCCTTGATTGTGCACACCTGTGTCACTGAAATTGCTAATTAGAAACACCAGGTCGTAATTAGCCTTCATTGTCACTAATTAGAAACACCTGGTCAAAATTAGCGTTGATTGTCCACACCTGTGTCACTGAAATTGCTAATTAGAAACACCAGGTCATATTTAGCCTTCATTGTCGCTAATTAGAAAACCTGGTCAAAATTAGCGTTGATTGTCCACACCTGTGTCACTGAAATTTCCAATTACTCCCACGTGGTCCTAAATTGCATTGATTGGCCACACTGGTGTCACTGAAATTGCTAATTAGAAAAACCTTATCATACTTAGGCTTGGTTGTCCACACCTGTGTCACTGAAATTCCTAATTAGAAACACCTGTTCCTAATTAGCCTTGATTGTCGCTAATTAGAATCACCTGGCCCAAATTAGCGTTGATTGGCCACACCCCTTTCACTGAAATTGCTAATTAGACGCAGGTGGTCCTAATTAGCCTTGATTGGCCATACCTATGTCACTGAAATTGCTAATTAGATGCACTAGGTCCTTATCAGCCTTGATTGTCCACACCTGTGTCACTGAAATTGCTAATTAGATGCACATGGTCCGAATTAGGCTTGATTCACCACACCTGTGTCACTGAAATTGCTAACTAGAAAAACTGATCCTAAGGAGCCTTGATTGTCCACACCTGTTTCACTGAAATTTCTAGTTAGAAACACCAGGTCATAATTAGCCTGATTGTCACTAATTTGAAACACTTGGTCATAACTAGCCTGGTTGTCGACACCTGTTTCCCTCAAATTGCAAATTTGAAACACTTGGTCCAAATTAGCCTTGATTGGTCACACCTTTTGCACTGAAATTGCTAATGAGACGCACCTGGTCCTAATTAGCCCTTATTGGCCAGCTCTGTATCCCTGAAATTACTAATTCGATGCACCTGGTAGTAATTGGCCTTGATTGGCCACACCTGTGTCACTGAAATTACTAATTAGACACACCTGGTCCGAATTTGCCTTGATTGGCTACACGTGTGTCACTGAAATTGCTAATTAGACGCACCTGATCTTAGTTAGGATTGAGTGGCCACACCTGTGTCAGAGAAATTGCTAATTAGAAAAACCTGGTCCTAATTAGCCTTGGTTGTATAAAAGCTGTGTCACTGAAATTGATAATTAGAAACACCTGGTCCTAATTATCGTTGATTGTCGCTAGTTAGAAACACCTGGTCCAATTTAGCATTAATTGGCCACACCTGTTTCACTGAAATTGCTAATTAGACACAGGTGGTCCTAATTAGCCTTGATTGGCCACACCTGTGTCTCTGAAATTGCTAATTAGACGCACCTGGTCCTAATCAGCCTTGATTGTCCACACCTGTGTCACTGGAATTGCTAATTAGAGTTACCTGGTCCTAATTAGCCTTGATTGTCCACACTATGTCTCTGAAATTGCTAATTTGAAACACCAGGTGCTAATTAGCCTTGATTATTACTAATTAGAAACACCTGGTCAAAAGTAGACTTGACTGTCCACACCTCTTTCCCTGAAATTTCTAATTAGAAACACCTGGTCCAAACTAGCCTTGATTGTCCACACCTGTGCCACTGAAATTGCTCATTAGACGCACCTAGTCCTAATTAGCCTTGATTGTCCACACCTGTGTCACTGAAATTGCTAATTGGAGAAACCTGGTCCTACATATGCTTGGTTGTCCACACCTGTGTCACTGAAATTGATAATTAGAAACAACTGTTCCTAGTTAGCCTTGATTGTCACTAATTAGAAACACCTGGCCCAAATTAGCGTTGATTGGCCACACCTCTTTCAATGAAATTGCTAATTAGACGCAGGTGGTCCTAATTAGCCTTGATTGTCCACACCTATGTCACTGCAATTGCTAATTAGCTGAACGAGGTCCTTATCAGCCTTGATTGTCCACACCTGTGTCACTGAAATTGCTAATTAGATGCACATGGTCCGAATTAGGCTTGATTCACCACACCTGTGTCACTGAAATTGCTAATTAGGCGCACGTGGTCCTAAGCAGCCTTGATTGTCCACACCTGTGTCACTGAAATTGCTAATTAGAAAAACTGGTCCTAATGAGCCTTGATTGTCCACACCTGTTTCACTGAAATTTCTAGTTAGAAACACCAGGTCATAATTAGCCTGATTGTCACTAATTTGAAACACTTGGTCGTAACTAGCCTGATTGTGCACACCTGTTTCCCTCAAATTGCAAATTTGAAACACTTGGTCCAAATTAGCCTTGATTGGTCACACCTTTTGCACTGAAATTGCTAATGAGACGCACCTGGTCCTAATTAGCCCTTATTGGCCAAACCTGTATCCCTGAAATTACTAATTCGATGCACCTGGTACTAATTGGCCTTGATTGGCCACACCTGTGTCACTGAAATTGCTAATTAGACGCACCTGGTACGAATTTGCCTTGATTGGCCACACATGTGTCACTGAAATTGCTAATTAGACGCACCTGGTCCTAATTAGCCTTGATTGACCACACCTGAGTCACTGAAATTGCTAATTAGAAAAACCTGATCCTACTTAGCCTTGTTTGTCCACACCTGTGTCACTGAAATTGATAATTAGAAACAGCTGTTCCTAATTAGCCTTGATTGTCACTAATTAGAAACACCTGGCCCAAATTAGCGTTGATTGGCCACACCTCTTTCAATGAAATTGCTAATTAGACGTAGGTGGTCCTAATTAGCCTTGATTGGCCACACCTATGTCACTGCAATTGCTAATTACCTGCACGAAGTCCTGATCAGCCTTGATTGTCCACACCTGTGTCACTGAAATTGCTAATGAGAAAAACTGGTCCTACTGAGCCTTGATTGTCCACACCTGTTTCACTGAAATTTCTGGTTAGAAACACCAGGTTATAATTAGCCTGATTGTCACTAATTTGAAACACTTGGTCGTAACTAGCCTAATTGTCGACACCTGTGTCCCTGAAATTGCTAACTAGACGCTCGTGGCCCTAATCAGCATTGATTGTCCAGACCTGTGTCAGTGAAAGTGCTAATTAGACGCACCTGGTCCTAATTAGCCTTCATTGTCCACACCTATGTCACTGAAATTGCTAATTAGAACCACCTGGTCCTTATTAGCCTTGATTGTGCACACCTGTGTCACTGAAATTGCTAATTAGAAACACCAGGTCGTAATTAGCCTTCATTGTCACTAATTAGAAACACCTGGTCAAAATTAGCGTTGATTGTCCACACCTGTGTCACTGAAATTGCTAATTAGACACACCAGGTCCTAATTAGCCTTCATTGTCCACACCTGTATCACTGAAATTGCTAATTGGAAAAACGTGGTCCTACATAGCCTTGGTTGTCCACACCTGTGTCACTGAAATTGATAAAGAAACACCAGGTGCAAATTAGCCTTGATTTTTGCTAATTGGAAACACCTGGTTGTAACTGGCCTTGATTGGCCACACCTCTTTCACTGAATTGGCTAATTAGACGCAGGTGGTCCTAATTAGCCTTGATTGTGCACACCTGTGTCACTGAAATTGCTAATTAGAAACACCAGGTCGTAATTAGCCTTCATTGTCACTAATTAGAAACACCTGGTCAAAATTAGCGTTGATTGTCCACACCTGTGTCACTGAAATTGCTAATTAGAAACACCAGGTCATATTTAGCCTTCATTGTCACTAATTAGAAAACCTGGTCAAAATTAGCGTTGATTGTCCACACCTGTGTCACTGAAATTTCCAATTACTCCCACGTGGTCCTAAATTGCATTGATTGGCCACACTGGTGTCACTGAAATTGCTAATTAGAAAAACCTTATCATACTTAGGCTTGGTTGTCCACACCTGTGTCACTGAAATTCCTAATTAGAAACACCTGTTCCTAATTAGCCTTGATTGTCGCTAATTAGAATCACCTGGCCCAAATTAGCGTTGATTGGCCACACCCCTTTCACTGAAATTGCTAATTAGATGCAGGTGGTCCTAATTAGCCTTGATTGGCCATACCTATGTCACTGAAATTGCTAATTAGATGCACTAGGTCCTTATCAGCCTTGATTGTCCACACCTGTGTCACTGAAATTGCTAATTAGATGCACATGGTCCGAATTAGGCTTGATTCACCACACCTGTGTCACTGAAATTGCTAACTAGAAAAACTGATCCTAAGGAGCCTTGATTGTCCACACCTGTTTCACTGAAATTTCTAGTTAGAAACACCAGGTCATAATTAGCCTGATTGTCACTAATTTGAAACACTTGGTCATAACTAGCCTGGTTGTCGACACCTGTTTCCCTCAAATTGCAAATTTGAAACACTTGGTCCAAATTAGCCTTGATTGGTCACACCTTTTGCACTGAAATTGCTAATGAGACGCACCTGGTCCTAATTAGCCCTTATTGGCCAGCTCTGTATCCCTGAAATTACTAATTCGATGCACCTGGTAGTAATTGGCCTTGATTGGCCACACCTGTGTCACTGAAATTACTAATTAGACACACCTGGTCCGAATTTGCCTTGATTGGCTACACGTGTGTCACTGAAATTGCTAATTAGACGCACCTGATCTTAGTTAGGATTGAGTGGCCACACCTGTGTCAGAGAAATTGCTAATTAGAAAAACCTGGTCCTAATTAGCCTTGGTTGTATAAAAGCTGTGTCACTGAAATTGATAATTAGAAACACCTGGTCCTAATTATCGTTGATTGTCGCTAGTTAGAAACACCTGGTCCAATTTAGCATTAATTGGCCACACCTGTTTCACTGAAATTGCTAATTAGACACAGGTGGTCCTAATTAGCCTTGATTGGCCACACCTGTGTCTCTGAAATTGCTAATTAGACGCACCTGGTCCTAATCAGCCTTGATTGTCCACACCTGTGTCACTGGAATTGCTAATTAGAGTTACCTGGTCCTAATTAGCCTTGATTGTCCACACTATGTCTCTGAAATTGCTAATTTGAAACACCAGGTGCTAATTAGCCTTGATTATCACTAATTAGAAACACCTGGTCAAAAGTAGACTTGACTGTCCACACCTCTTTCCCTGAAATTTCTAATTAGAAACACCTGGTCCAAACTAGCCTTGATTGTCCACACCTGTGCCACTGAAATTGCTCATTAGACGCACCTAGTCCTAATTAGCCTTGATTGTCCACACCTGTGTCACTGAAATTGCTAATTGGAGAAACCTGGTCCTACATATGCTTGGTTGTCCACACCTGTGTCACTGAAATTGATAATTAGAAACAACTGTTCCTAGTTAGCCTTGATTGTCACTAATTAGAAACACCTGGCCCAAATTAGCGTTGATTGGCCACACCTCTTTCAATGAAATTGCTAATTAGACGCAGGTGGTCCTAATTAGCCTTGATTGTCCACACCTATGTCACTGCAATTGCTAATTAGCTGAACGAGGTCCTTATCAGCCTTGATTGTCCACACCTGTGTCACTGAAATTGCTAATTAGATGCACATGGTCCGAATTAGGCTTGATTCACCACACCTGTGTCACTGAAATTGCTAATTAGGCGCACGTGGTCCTAAGCAGCCTTGATTGTCCACACCTGTGTCACTGAAATTGCTAATTAGAAAAACTGGTCCTAATGAGCCTTGATTGTCCACACCTGTTTCACTGAAATTTCTAGTTAGAAACACCAGGTCATAATTAGCCTGATTGTCACTAATTTGAAACACTTGGTCGTAACTAGCCTGATTGTGCACACCTGTTTCCCTCAAATTGCAAATTTGAAACACTTGGTCCAAATTAGCCTTGATTGGTCACACCTTTTGCACTGAAATTGCTAATGAGACGCACCTGGTCCTAATTAGCCCTTATTGGCCAAACCTGTATCCCTGAAATTACTAATTCGATGCACCTGGTACTAATTGGCCTTGATTGGCCACACCTGTGTCACTGAAATTGCTAATTAGACGCACCTGGTACGAATTTGCCTTGATTGGCCACACATGTGTCACTGAAATTGCTAATTAGACGCACCTGGTCCTAATTAGCCTTGATTGACCACACCTGAGTCACTGAAATTGCTAATTAGAAAAACCTGATCCTACTTAGCCTTGTTTGTCCACACCTGTGTCACTGAAATTGATAATTAGAAACAGCTGTTCCTAATTAGCCTTGATTGTCACTAATTAGAAACACCTGGCCCAAATTAGCGTTGATTGGCCACACCTCTTTCAATGAAATTGCTAATTAGACGTAGGTGGTCCTAATTAGCCTTGATTGGCCACACCTATGTCACTGCAATTGCTAATTAGCTGAACGAGGTCCTTATCAGCCTTGATTGTCCACACCTGTGTCACTGAAATTGCTAATGAGAAAAACTGGTCCTACTGAGCCTTGATTGTCCACACCTGTTTCACTGAAATTTCTGGTTAGAAACACCAGGTTATAATTAGCCTGATTGTCACTAATTTGAAACACTTGGTCGTAACTAGCCTGATTGTCGACACCTGTGTCCCTGAAATTGCTAACTAGACGCTCGTGGCCCTAATCAGCATTGATTGTCCAGACCTGTGTCAGTGAAAGTGCTAATTAGACGCACCTGGTCCTAATTAGCCTTCATTGTCCACACCTATGTCACTGAAATTGCTAATTAGAACCACCTGGTCCTTATTAGCCTTGATTGTGCACACCTGTGTCACTGAAATTGCTAATTAGAAACACCAGGTCGTAATTAGCCTTCATTGTCACTAATTAGAAACACCTGGTCAAAATTAGCGTTGATTGTCCACCCCTGTGTCACTGAAATTGCTAATTAGACACACGAGGTCCTAATTAGCCTTGATTGTCCACACCTGTATCACTGAAATTGCTAATTGGAAAAACGTGGTCCTACATAGCCTTGGTTGTCCACACCTGTGTCACTGAAATTGATAAAGAAACACCAGGTGCAAATTAGCCTTGATTTTTGCTAATTGGAAACACCTGGTTGTAACTGGCCTTGATTGGCCACACCTCTTTCACTGAATTGGCTAATTAGACGCAGGTGGTCCTAATTAGCCTTGATTGTGCACACCTGTGTCACTGAAATTGCTAATTAGAAACACCAGGTCGTAATTAGCCTTCATTGTCACTAATTAGAAACACCTGGTCAAAATTAGCGTTGATTGTCCACACCTGTGTCACTGAAATTGCTAATTAGAAACACCAGGTCATATTTAGCCTTCATTGTCGCTAATTAGAAAACCTGGTCAAAATTAGCGTTGATTGTCCACACCTGTGTCACTGAAATTTCCAATTACTCCCACGTGGTCCTAAATTGCATTGATTGGCCACACTGGTGTCACTGAAATTGCTAATTAGAAAACCTTATCATACTTAGGCTTGGTTGTCCACACCTGTGTCACTGAAATTCATAATTAGAAACACCTGTTCCTAATTAGCCTTGATTGTCGCTAATTAGAATCACCTGGCCCAAATTAGCGTTGATTGGCCACACCCCTTTCACTGAAATTGCTAATTAGACGCAGGTGGTCCTAATTAGCCTTGATTGGCCACACCTATGTCACTGAAATTGCTAATTAGATGCACTAGGTCCTTATCAGCCTTGATTGTCCACACCTGTGTCACTGAAATTGCTAATTAGATGCACATGGTCCGAATTAGGCTTGATTCACCACACCTGTGTCACTGAAATTGCTAACTAGAAAAACTGATCCTAAGGAGCCTTGATTGTCCACACCTGTTTCACTGAAATTTCTAGTTAGAAACACCAGGTCATAATTAGCCTGATTGTCACTAATTTGAAACACTTGGTCATAACTAGCCTGGTTGTCGACACCTGTTTCCCTCAAATTGCAAATTTGAAACACTTGGTCCAAATTAGCCTTGATTGGTCACACCTTTTGCACTGAAATTGCTAATGAGACGCACCTGGTCCTAATTAGCCCTTATTGGCCAGCTCTGTATCCCTGAAATTACTAATTCGATGCACCTGGTAGTAATTGGCCTTGATTGGCCACACCTGTGTCACTGAAATTGCTAATTAGACACACCTGGTCCGAATTTGCCTTGATTGGCTACACGTGTGTCACTGAAATTGCTAATTAGACGCACCTGATCTTAGTTAGGATTGAGTGGCCACACCTGTGTCAGAGAAATTGCTAATTAGAAAAACCTGGTCCTAATTAGCCTTGGTTGTATAAAAGCTGTGTCACTGAAATTGATAATTAGAAACACCTGGTCCTAATTATCGTTGATTGTCGCTAGTTAGAAACACCTGGTCCAATTTAGCATTAATTGGCCACACCTGTTTCACTGAAATTGCTAATTAGACACAGGTGGTCCTAATTAGCCTTGATTGGCCACACCTGTGTCTCTGAAATTGCTAATTAGACGCACCTGGTCCTAATCAGCCTTGATTGTCCACACCTGTGTCACTGGAATTGCTAATTAGAGTTACCTGGTCCTAATTAGCCTTGATTGTCCACACTATGTCTCTGAAATTGCTAATTTGAAACACCAGGTGCTAATTAGCCTTGATTATCACTAATTAGAAACACCTGGTCAAAAGTAGACTTGACTGTCCACACCTCTTTCCCTGAAATTTCTAATTAGAAACACCTGGTCCAAACTAGCCTTGATTGTCCACACCTGTGCCACTGAAATTGCTCATTAGACGCACCTAGTCCTAATTAGCCTTGATTGTCCACACCTGTGTCACTGAAATTGCTAATTGGAGAAACCTGGTCCTACATATGCTTGGTTGTCCACACCTGTGTCACTGAAATTGATAATTAGAAACAACTGTTCCTAGTTAGCCTTGATTGTCACTAATTAGAAACACCTGGCCCAAATTAGCGTTGATTGGCCACACCTCTTTCAATGAAATTGCTAATTAGACGCAGGTGGTCCTAATTAGCCTTGATTGTCCACACCTATGTCACTGCAATTGCTAATTAGCTGAACGAGGTCCTTATCAGCCTTGATTGTCCACACCTGTGTCACTGAAATTGCTAATTAGATGCACATGGTCCGAATTAGGCTTGATTCACCACACCTGTGTCACTTTAATTGCTAATTAGGCGCACGTGGTCCTAAGCAGCCTTGATTGTCCACACCTGTGTCACTGAAATTGCTAATTAGAAAAACTGGTCCTAATGAGCCTTGATTGTCCACACCTGTTTCACTGAAATTTCTAGTTAGAAACACCAGGTCATAATTAGCCTGATTGTCACTAATTTGAAACACTTGGTCGTAACTAGCCTGATTGTGCACACCTGTTTCCCTCAAATTGCAAATTTGAAACACTTGGTCCAAATTAGCCTTGATTGGTCACACCTTTTGCACTGAAATTGCTAATGAGACGCACCTGGTCCTAATTAGCCCTTATTGGCCAAACCTGTATCCCTGAAATTACTAATTCGATGCACCTGGTACTAATTGGCCTTGATTGGCCACACCTGTGTCACTGAAATTGCTAATTAGACGCACCTGGTACGAATTTGCCTTGATTGGCCACACATGTGTCACTGAAATTGCTAATTAGACGCACCTGGTCCTAATTAGCCTTGATTGACCACACCTGAGTCACTGAAATTGCTAATTAGAAAAACCTGATCCTACTTAGCCTTGTTTGTCCACACCTGTGTCACTGAAATTGATAATTAGAAACAGCTGTTCCTAATTAGCCTTGATTGTCACTAATGAGAAACACCTGGCCCAAATTAGCGTTGATTGGCCACACCTCTTTCAATGAAATTGCTAATTAGACGTAGGTGGTCCTAATTAGCCTTGATTGGCCACACCTATGTCACTGCAATTGCTAATTACCTGCACGAAGTCCTGATCAGCCTTGATTGTCCACACCTGTGTCACTGAAATTGCTAATGAGAAAAACTGGTCCTACTGAGCCTTGATTGTCCACACCTGTTTCACTGAAATTTCTGGTTAGAAACACTAGGTTATAATTAGCCTGATTGTCACTAATTTGAAACACTTGGTCGTAACTAGCCTGATTGTTGACACCTGTGTCCCTGAAATTGCTAACTAGACGCTCGTGGCCCTAATCAGCATTGATTGTCCAGACCTGTGTCAGTGAAAGTGCTAATTAGACGCACCTGGTCCTAATTAGCCTTCATTGTCCACACCTATGTCACTGAAATTGCTAATTAGAACCACCTGGTCCTTATTAGCCTTGATTGTGCACACCTGTGTCACTGAAATTGCTAATTAGAAAACACCAGGTCGTAATTAGCCTTCATTGTCACTAATTAGAAACACCTGGTCAAAATTAGCGTTGATTGTCCACCCCTGTGTCACTGAAATTGCTAATTAGACACACGAGGTCCTAATTAGCCTTGATTGTCCACACCTGTATCACTGAAATTGCTAATTGGAAAAACGTGGTCCTACATAGCCTTGGTTGTCCACACCTGTGTCACTGAAATTGATAAAGAAACACCAGGTGCAAATTAGCCTTGATTTTTGCTAATTGGAAACACCTGGTTGTAACTGGCCTTGATTGGCCACACCTCTTTCACTGAATTGGCTAATTAGACGCAGGTGGTCCTAATTAGCCTTGATTGTGCACACCTGTGTCACTGAAATTGCTAATTAGAAACACCAGGTCGTAATTAGCCTTCATTGTCACTAATTAGAAACACCTGGTCAAAATTAGCGTTGATTGTCCACACCTGTGTCACTGAAATTGCTAATTAGAAACACCAGGTCATATTTAGCCTTCATTGTCGCTAATTAGAAAACCTGGTCAAAATTAGCGTTGATTGTCCACACCTGTGTCACTGAAATTTCCAATTACTCCCACGTGGTCCTAAATTGCATTGATTGGCCACACTGGTGTCACTGAAATTGCTAATTAGAAAAACCTTATCATACTTAGGCTTGGTTGTCCACACCTGTGTCACTGAAATTCATAATTAGAAACACCTGTTCCTAATTAGCCTTGATTGTCGCTAATTAGAATCACCTGGCCCAAATTAGCGTTGATTGGCCACACCCCTTTCACTGAAATTGCTAATTAGACGCAGGTGGTCCTAATTAGCCTTGATTGGCCACACCTATGTCACTGAAATTGCTAATTAGATGCACTAGGTCCTTATCAGCCTTGATTGTCCACACCTGTGTCACTGAAATTGCTAATTAGATGCACATGGTCCGAATTAGGCTTGATTCACCACACCTGTGTCACTGAAATTGCTAACTAGAAAAACTGATCCTAAGGAGCCTTGATTGTCCACACCTGTTTCACTGAAATTTCTAGTTAGAAACACCAGGTCATAATTAGCCTGATTGTCACTAATTTGAAACACTTGGTCATAACTAGCCTGGTTGTCGACACCTGTTTCCCTCAAATTGCAAATTTGAAACACTTGGTCCAAATTAGCCTTGATTGGTCACACCTTTTGCACTGAAATTGCTAATGAGACGCACCTGGTCCTAATTAGCCCTTATTGGCCAGCTCTGTATCCCTGAAATTACTAATTCGATGCACCTGGTAGTAATTGGCCTTGATTGGCCACACCTGTGTCACTGAAATTGCTAATTAGACACACCTGGTCCGAATTTGCCTTGATTGGCTACACGTGTGTCACTGAAATTGCTAATTAGACGCACCTGATCTTAGTTAGGATTGAGTGGCCACACCTGTGTCAGAGAAATTGCTAATTAGAAAAACCTGGTCCTAATTAGCCTTGGTTGTATAAAAGCTGTGTCACTGAAATTGATAATTAGAAACACCTGGTCCTAATTATCGTTGATTGTCGCTAGTTAGAAACACCTGGTCCAATTTAGCATTAATTGGCCACACCTGTTTCACTGAAATTGCTAATTAGACACAGGTGGTCCTAATTAGCCTTGATTGGCCACACCTGTGTCTCTGAAATTGCTAATTAGACGCACCTGGTCCTAATCAGCCTTGATTGTCCACACCTGTGTCACTGGAATTGCTAATTAGAGTTACCTGGTCCTAATTAGCCTTGATTGTCCACACTATGTCTCTGAAATTGCTAATTTGAAACACCAGGTGCTAATTAGCCTTGATTATCACTAATTAGAAACACCTGGTCAAAAGTAGACTTGACTGTCCACACCTCTTTCCCTGAAATTTCTAATTAGAAACACCTGGTCCAAACTAGCCTTGATTGTCCACACCTGTGCCACTGAAATTGCTCATTAGACGCACCTAGTCCTAATTAGCCTTGATTGTCCACACCTGTGTCACTGAAATTGCTAATTGGAGAAACCTGGTCCTACATAGGCTTGGTTGTCCACACCTGTGTCACTGAAATTGATAATTAGAAACAACTGTTCCTAGTTAGCCTTGATTGTCACTAATTAGAAACACCTGGCCCAAATTAGCGTTGATTGGCCACACCTCTTTCAATGAAATTGCTAATTAGACGCAGGTGGTCCTAATTAGCCTTGATTGTCCACACCTATGTCACTGCAATTGCTAATTAGCTGAACGAGGTCCTTATCAGCCTTGATTGTCCACACCTGTGTCACTGAATTGCTAATTAGATGCACATGGTCCGAATTAGGCTGATTCACCACACCTGTGTCACTGAATTGCTAATTAGGCGCACGTGGTCCTAAGCAGCCTTGATTGTCCACACCTGTGTCACTGAAATTGCTAATTAGAAAAACTGGTCCTAATGAGCCTTGATTGTCCACACCTGTTTCACTGAAATTTCTAGTTAGAAACACCAGGTCATAATTAGCCTGATTGTCACTAATTTGAAACACCTTGGTCGTAACTAGCCTGATTGTGCACACCTGTTTCCCTCAAATTGCAAATTTGAAACACTTGGTCCAAATTAGCCTTGATTGGTCACACCTTTTGCACTGAAATTGCTAATGAGACGCACCTGGTCCTAATTAGCCCTTATTGGCCAAACCTGTATCCCTGAAATTACTAATTCGATGCACCTGGTACTAATTGGCCTTGATTGGCCACACCTGTGTCACTGAAATTGCTAATTAGACGCACCTGGTACGAATTTGCCTTGATTGGCCACACATGTGTCACTGAAATTGCTAATTAGACGCACCTGGTCCTAATTAGCCTTGATTGACCACACCTGAGTCACTGAAATTGCTAATTAGAAAAACCTGATCCTACTTAGCCTTGTTTGTCCACACCTGTGTCACTGAAATTGATAATTAGAAACAGCTGTTCCTAATTAGCCTTGATTGTCACTAATTAGAAACACCTGGCCCAAATTAGCGTTGATTGGCCACACCTCTTTCAATGAAATTGCTAATTAGACGTAGGTGGTCCTAATTAGCCTTGATTGGCCACACCTATGTCACTGCAATTGCTAATTACCTGCACGAAGTCCTGATCAGCCTTGATTGTCCACACCTGTGTCACTGAAATTGCTAATGAGAAAAACTGGTCCTACTGAGCCTTGATTGTCCACACCTGTTTCACTGAAATTTCTGGTTAGAAACACCAGGTTATAATTAGCCTGATTGTCACTAATTTGAAACACTTGGACGTAACTAGCCTGATTGTCAACACCTGTGTCCCTGAAATTGCTAACTAGATGCTCGTGGCCCTAATCAGCATTGATTGTCCAGACCTGTGTCAGTGAAAGTGCTAATTAGACGCACCTGGTCCTAATTAGCCTTCATTGTCCACACCTATGTCACTGAAATTGCTAATTAGAACCACCTGGTCCTTATTAGCCTTGATTGTGCACACCTGTGTCACTGAAATTGCTAATTAGAAACACCAGGTCGTAATTAGCCTTCATTGTCACTAATTAGAAAACACCTGGTCAAAATTAGCGTTGATTGTCCACACCTGTGTCACTGAAATTGCTAATTAGAAACACCAGGTCATATTTAGCCTTCATTGTCACTAATTAAGAAAACCTGGTCAAAATTAGCGTTGATTGTCCACACCTGTGTCACTGAAATTTCCAATTAACTCCCACGTGGTCCTAATTGCATTGATTGGCCACACTGGTGTCACTGAAATTGCTAATTAGAAAAACCTTATCATACTTAGGCTTGGTTGTCCAAACCTGTGTCACTGAAATTCCTAATTAGAAACACCTGTTCCTAATTAGCCTTGATTGTCGCTAATTAGAATCACCTGGCCCAAATAGCGTTGATTGGCCACACCCCTTTCACTGAATTGCTAATTAGACGCAGGTGGTCCTAATTAGCCTTGATTGGCCATACCTATGTCACTGAAATTGCTAATTAGATGCACTAGGTCCTTATCAGCCTTGATTGTCCACACCTGTGTCACTGAAATTGCTAATTAGATGCACATGGTCCGAATTAGGCTTGATTCACCACACCGTGTCACTGAAATTGCTAACTAGAAAAACTGATCCTAATGAGCCTTGATTGTCCACACCTGTTTTCACTGTCAATAAATTCTAGTTAGAAACACAGGTCATAATTAGCCTGAGTCACTAATTTGAAACACTTGGTCATAACTAGCCTGGTTGTCGACACCTGTTTCCCTCAAATTGCAAATTTGAAACACTTGGTCCAAATTAGCCTTGATTGGTCACACCTTTTGCACTGAAATTGCTAATGAGACGCACCTGGTCCTAATTAGCCCTTATTGGCCAGCTCTGTATCCCTGAAATTACTAATTCGATGCACCTGGTACTAATTGGCCTGGATTGGCCACACCTGTGTCACTGAAATTGCTAATTAGACACACCTGGTCCGAATTTGCCTTGATTGGCTACACGTGGTGTCACTGAAATTGCTAATTAGACGCACCTGATCTTAGTTAGGATTGAGTGGCCACACCTGTGTCAGAGAATTGCTAATTAGAAAAACCTGGTCCTAATTAGCCTTGTTGTATAAAAGCTGTGTCACTGAAATTGATAATTAGAAACACCTGGTCCTAATTATCGTTGATTCGCTAGTTAGAAACACCTGGTCCAATTTATTAGCATTAATTGGCCACACCTGTTTCACTGAAATTGCTAATTAGACACAGGTGGTCCTAATTAGCCTTGATTGGCCACACCTGTGTCTCTGAAATTGCTAATTAGACGCACCTGGTCCTAATCAGCCTTGATTGTCCACACCTGTGTCACTGGAATTGCTAATTAGAGTTACCTGGTCCTAATTAGCCTTGATTGTCCACACTATGTCTCTGAAATTGCTAATTTGAAACACCAGGTGCTAATTAGCCTTGATTATCACTAATTAGAAACACCTGGTCAAAAGTAGACTTGACTGTCCACACCTCTTTCCCTGAAATTTCTAATTAGAAACACCTGGTCCAAACTAGCCTTGATTGTCCACACCTGTGCCACTGAAATTGCTCATTAGACGCACCTGTCCTAATTAGCGTTGATTGTCCACACCTGTGTCACTGAAATTGCTAATAGAAACACCAGGTCATATTAGCCTTCATTGTCGCTAATAGAAAACCTGGCAAAATTAGCGTGATTGTCCACACCTGTGTCACTGAAATTGTAATTACTCCCACGTGGTCCTAATTGCATTGATTGCCACACTGGTGTCACTGAAATTGCTAATTAGAAAAACCTTATCATACTTAGGTTGGTTGTCCACACCTGTGTCACTGAAATTCTAATTAGACAACATGGTCCTAATTAGCCTTGATTGGTCGTAATTAAAGCACCTGGCCCAAATGAGTTGATTGGCACACCCTTTCACTGAATTGCTAATTAGACGCAGGTGGTCCTAATTAGCCTTGATTGGCCACACCTGTGTCACTGAAATTGCTAATTAGATCACTAGGTCCTTATCAGCCTTGATTGTCCACACCTGTGTCACTGAAATTGCTAATTAGATGCACAGGTCCGAATTGGCTTGATTCACCACACCTGTGTCACTGAAATTGCTAACTAGAAAAACTGATCCTAAGAGCCTTGATTGTCCCACCTGTTTCACTGAAATTCTAGTTAGAAACACCAGGTCATAATTAGCCTGATTGTCACTAATTTGAAACACTTTGGTCATAACTAGCCGGTTGTCGACACCTGTTTCCCTCAAATTGCAAATTTGAAACACTTGGTCCAAATTAGCCTTGATTGGTCACACACCTTTGCACTGAAATTGTAATGAGACGCACCTGGTCCTAATTAGCCCTTATTGGCCAGCTCTGTATCCCTGAAATTACTAATTCGATGCACCTGGTAGTAATTGGCCTTGATTGGCCACACCTGTGTCACTGAAATTGCTATTAGACCACCTGGTCGAATTTGCCTTGATTGGCTACACGTGTCACTGAACTTGCTAATTAGACGCACCTGATCTAGTTAGGATTGAGTGGCCACACCTGGTCGAGAAATTGCTAATTAGAAAAAACCTGGTCCTAATTAGCCTGGTTTGTATAAAAGCTGTGTCACTGAAATTGAGAATTAGAAACACCTGGTCCTAATTATCGTTGATTGTCGCTAGTTAGAAACACCTGGTCCAATTTAGCATTAATTGGCCACACCTGTTTCACTGAAATTGCTAATTAGACACGGGGTCCTAATTAGCCTTGATTGGCCACACCTGTGTCTCTGAATTGCTAATTACGCACTGGTCCTAATCAGCCTTGATTGTCCACACCTGTGTCACTGGAATTGCTAATTAGAGTTACTGGTCCTAATAGCCTTGATTGTCCACACTGTCTCTGAAATTGCTAATTTGAAACACCAGGTGCTAATTAGCCTTGATTATCACTAATTAGAAACACCTGGTCAAAAGTAGACTTGACTGTCCACACTCTTTCCCTGAAATTTCTAATTAGAAACACCTGGTCAAACTCCTTGATGTCCACACCTGTGCCAACTGAATTGCTATTAGACGCACCAGTCCTAATTAGCCTTGATTGTCCACACCTGTGTCACTGAAATTGCTAATTGGAGAAACCTGGTCCTACATAGCTTGGTTGTCCACACCTGTGTCACTGAAATTGATAATTAGAAACAAACTGTTCTAGTTAGCCTTGATTGTCACTATTAGAAACACCTGGCCCAAATTAGCGTTGATTGGCCACACCTCTTTCAATGAATTGCTAATTAGACGCAGGTGGTCCTAATTAGCCTTGATTGTCCACACCTATGTCACTGCAATTGCTAATTAGCTGAACGAGGTCCTTATCAGCTTGATTGTCCACACCTGTGTCACTGAAATTGCTAATTAGATGCACATGGTCCGATTAGGCTGATTCACACACCTGTGTCACTTGAATGCTAATTAGGCGCACGTGTCCTAAGCAGCCTTGATTGTCCACACCTGTGTCACTGAATTGCTAATTAGAAAAACTGGTCCTAATGAGCCTTGATTGTCCACACCTGTTCACTGAAATTTCTAGTTAGAAACCCAGGTCATAATTAGCCTGATTGTCACTAATTTGAAACACTTGGTCGTAACTAGCCTGATTGTGCACACCTGTTTCCCTCAAATTGCAAATTTGAAACACTTGGTCCAAATTAGCCTTGATTGGTCACACCTTTTGCACTGAAATTGCTAATGAGACGCACCTGGTCCTAATTAGCCCTTATTGGCCAAACCTGTATCCCTGAAATTACTAATTCGATGCACCTGGTACTAATTGGCCTTGATTGGCCACACCTGTGTCACTGAAATTGCTAATTAGACGCACCTGGTACGAATTTGCCTTGATTGGCCACACATGTGTCACTGAAATTGCTAATTAGACGCACCTGGTCCTAATTAGCCTTGATTGACCACACCTGAGTCACTGAAATTGCTAATTAGAAAAACCTGATCCTACTTAGCCTTGTTTGTCCACACCTGTGTCACTGAAATTGATAATTAGAAACAGCTGTTCCTAATTAGCCTTGATTGTCACTAATTAGAAACACCTGGCCCAAATTAGCGTTGATTGGCCACACCTCTTTCAATGAAATTGCTAATTAGACGTAGGTGGTCCTAATTAGCCTTGATTGGCCACACCTATGTCACTGCAATTGCTAATTACCTGCACGAAGTCCTGATCAGCCTTGATTGTCCACACCTGTGTCACTGAAATTGCTAATGAGAAAAACTGGTCCTACTGAGCCTTGATTGTCCACACCTGTTTCACTGAAATTTCTGGTTAGAAACACCAGGTTATAATAGCCTGATTGTCACTAATTTGAAACACTTGGTCGTAACTAGCCTGATTGTCGACACCTGTGTCCCTGAAATTGCTAACTAGACGCTCGTGGCCCTAATCAGCATTGATTGTCCAGACCTGTGTCAGTGAAAGTGCTAATTAGACGCACCTGGTCCTAATTAGCCTTCATTGTCCACACCTGTGTCACTGAAATTGCTAATTAGAACCACCTGGTCCTTATTAGCCTTGATTGTGCACACCTGTGTCACTGAAATTGCTAATTAGAACACCAGGTCGTAATTAGCCTTCATTGTCACTAATTAGAAACACTGGTCAAAATTAGCGTTGATTGTCCACACCTGTGTCACTGAAATTGCTAATTAGACACACGAGGTCCTAATTAGCCTTGATTGTCCACACCTGTATCACTGAAATTGCTAATTGGAAAAACGTGGTCCTACATAGCCTTGGTTGTCCACACCTGTGTCACTGAAATTGATAAAGAAACACCAGGTGCAAATTAGCCTTGATTTTTGCTAATTGGAAACACCTGGTTGTAACTGGCCTTGATTGGCCACACCTCTTTCACTGAATTGGCTAATTAGACGCAGTGGTCCTAATTAGCCTTGATTGGCAACACCTGTGTCAATGAAATTGCTAATTAGAAGCACCTAGTCCTACATAGCCTTGATGTCCACACCTGTGTCACTGAAATTGCTAATTAGAAACACCAGGTCATATTTAGCCTTCATTGTCGCTAATTAGAAAACCTGGTCAAAATTAGCGTTGATTGTCCACACCTGTGTCACTGAAATTTCCAATTACTCCCACGTGGTCCTAAATTGCATTGATTGGCCACACTGGTGTCACTGAAATTGCTAATTAGAAAAACCTTATCATACTTAGGCTTGGTTGTCCACACCTGTGTCACTGAAATTCATAATTAGAAACACCTGTTCCTAATTAGCCTTGATTGTCGCTAATTAGAATCACCTGGCCCAAATTAGCGTTGATTGGCCACACCCCTTTCACTGAAATTGCTAATTAGACGCAGGTGGTCCTAATTAGCCTTGATTGGCCACCTATGTCACTGAAATTGCTAATTAGATGCACTAGGTCCTTATCAGCCTTGATTGTCCACACCTGTGTCACTGAAATTGCTAATTAGATGCACATGGTCCGAATTAGGCTTGATTCACCACACCTGTGTCACTGAAATTGCTAACTAGAAAAACTGATCCTAATGAGCCTTGATTGTCCCACCTGTTTCACTGAAATTTCTAGTTAGAAACACCAGGTCATAATTAGCCTGATTGTCACTAATTTGAAACACTTGGTCGTAACTAGCCTGATTGTGACACCTGTTTCCCTCAAATTGCAAATTTGAAACACTTGGTCCAAATTAGCCTTGATTGGTCACACCTTTTGCACTGAAATTGCTAATGAGACGCACCTGGTCCTAATTAGCCCTTATGGCCAGCTCTGTATCCCTGAAATTACTAATTCGATGCACCTGGTACTAATTGGCCTTGATTGGCCACACCTGTGTCACTGAAATTACTAATTAGACCACCTGGTCCGAATTTGCCTTGATTGGCTACACGTGTGTCACTGAAATTGCTAATTAGACGCACCTGATTCGTTAGGATTGAGTGGCCACACCTGTGTCAGAGAAATTGCTAATTAGAAAAACCTGGTCCTAATTAGCCTTGGTTGTATAAAAGCTGTGTCACTGAAATTGATAATTAGAAACACCTGGTCCTAATTATCGTTGATTGTCGCGTTAGAAACACCTGGTCCAATTTAGCATTAATTGGCCACACCTGTTTCACTGAAATTGCTAATTAGACACAGGTTTCCTAATTAGCCTTGATTGGCCACACCTGTGTCTCTGAAATTGCTAATTAGACGCACCTGGTCCTAATCAGCCTTGATTGTCCACACCTGTGTCACTGGAACTAATTAGAGTTACCTGGTCCTAATTAGCCTTGATTGTCCACACTATGTCTCTGAAATTGCTAATTTGAAACACCAGGTGCTAATTAGCCTTGATTATCACTAATTAGAAACACCTGGTCAAAAGTAGACTTGACTGTCCACACCTCTTTCCCTGAAATTTCTAATTAGAAACACCTGGTCCAAACTAGCCTTGATTGTCCACACCTGTGCCACTGAAATTGCTCATTAGACGCACCTAGTAGTCCTAATTAGCCTTGATTGTCCACACCTGTGTCACTGAAATTGCTAATTGGAGAAACCTGGTCCTACATATGCTTGGTTGTCCACACCTGTGTCACTGAAATTGATAATTAGAAACAACTGTTCCTAGTTAGCCTTGATTGTCACATTAGAAACACCTGGCCCAAATTAGCGTTGATTGGCCACACCTCTTTCAATGAAATTGCTAATTAGACGCAGGTGGTCCTAATTAGCCTTGATTGTCCACACCTATGTCACTGCAATTGCTAATTAGCTGAACGAGGTCCTTATCAGCCTTGATTGTCCACACCTGTGTCACTGAAATTGCTAATTAGATGCACATGGTCGAATTAGGCTTGATTCACCACACCTGTGTCACTTTAATTGCTAATTAGGCGCACGTGGTCCTAAGCAGCCTTGATTGTCCACACCTGGTCACTGAAATTGCTAATTAGAAAAACTGGTCCTAATGAGCCTTGATTGTCCACACCTGTTTCACTGAAATTTCTAGTTAGAAACACCAGGTCATAATTAGCCTGATTGTCACTAATTTGAAACACTTGGTCGTAACTAGCCTGATTGTGCACACCTGTTTCCCTCAAATTGCAAATTTGAAACACTTGGTCCAAATTAGCCTTGATTGGTCACACCTTTTGCACTGAAATTGCTAATGAGACGCACCTGGTCCTAATTAGCCCTTATTGGCCAAACCTGTATCCCTGAAATTACTAATTCGATGCACCTGGTACTAATTGGCCTTGATTGGCCACACCTGTGTCACTGAAATTGCTAATTAGACGCACCTGGTACGAATTTGCCTTGATTGGCCACACATGTGTCACTGAAATTGCTAATTAGACGCACCTGGTCCTAATTAGCCTTGATTGACCACACCTGAGTCACTGAAATTGCTAATTAGAAAAACCTGATCCTACTTAGCCTTGTTTGTCCACACCTGTGTCACTGAAATTGATAATTAGAAACAGCTGTTCCTAATTAGCCTTGATTGTCACTAATTAGAAACACCTGGCCCAAATTAGCGTTGATTGGCCACACCTCTTTCAATGAAATTGCTAATTAGACGCAGGTGGTCCTAATTAGCCTTGATTGTCCACACCTATGTCACTGCAATTGCTAATTAGCTGAACGAGGTCCTTATCAGCCTTGATTGTCCACACCTGTGTCACTGAAATTGCTAATTAGATGCACATGGTCCGAATTAGGCTTGATTCACCACACCTGTGTCACTAATTGCTAATTAGGCGCACGTGGTCCTAAGCAGCCTTGATTGTCCACACCTGTGTCACTGAAATTGCTAATTAGAAAAACTGGTCCTAATGAGCCTTGATTGTCCACACCTGTTTCACTGAAATTTCTAGTTAGAAACACCAGGTCATAATTAGCCTGATTGTCACTAATTTGAAACACTTGGTCGTAACTAGCCTGATTGTGCACACCTGTTTTCCCTCAAATTGCAAATTTGAAACACTTGGTCCAAATTAGCCTTGATTGGTCACACCTTTTGCACTGAAATTGCTATGAGACGCACCTGGTCCTAATTAGCCCTTATTGGCCAAACCTGTATCCCTGAAATTACTAATTCGATGCACCTGGTACTAATTGGCCTTGATTGGCCACACCTGTGTCACTGAAATTGCTAATTAGACGCACCTGGTACGAATTTGCCTTGATTGGCCACACATGTGTCACTGAAATTGCTAATTAGACGCACCTGGTCCTAATTAGCCTTGATTGACCACACCTGAGTCACTGAAATTGCTAATTAGAAAAACCTGATCCTACTTAGCCTTGTTTGTCCACACCTGTGTCACTGAAATTGATAATTAGAAACAGCTGTTCCTAATTAGCCTTGATTGTCACTAATTAGAAACACCTGGCCCAAATTAGCGTTGATTGGCCACACCTCTTTCAATGAAATTGCTAATTAGACGTAGGTGGTCCTAATTAGCCTTGATTGGCCACACCTATGTCACTGCAATTGCTAATTACCTGCACGAAGTCCTGATCAGCCTTGATTGTCCACCTGTGTCACTGAAATTGCTAATGAGAAAAACTGGTCCTACTGAGCCTTGATTGTCCACACCTGTTTCACTGAAATTTCTGGTTAGAAACACCAGGTTATAATTAGCCTGATTGTCACTAATTTGAAACACTTGTGTCGTAACTAGCCTGATTGTCGACACCTGTGTCCCTGAATTGCTAACTAGACGCTCGTGGCCCTAATCAGCATTGATTGTCCAGACCTGTGTCAGTGAAAGTGCTAATTAGACGCACCTGGTCCTAATTAGCCTTCATTGTCCACACCTATGGTCACTGAAATTGCTAATTAGAACCACCTGGTCCTTATTAGCCTTGATTGTGCACACCTGTGTCACTGAAATTGCTAATTAGAAACACCAGGTCGTAATTAGCCTTCATTGTCACTAATTAGAAACACCTGGTCAAAATTAGCGTTGATTGTCCACACCTGTGTCACTGAATTGCTAATTAGACACACGAGGTCCTAATTAGCCTTGATTGTCCACACCTGTATCACTGAAATTGCTAATTGGAAAAACGTGGTCCTACATAGCCTTGGTTGTCCACACCTGTGTCACTGAAATTGATAAAGAAACACCAGGTGCAAATTAGCCTTGATTTTTGCTAATTGGAAACACCTGGTTGTAACTGGCCTTGATTGGCCACACCTCTTTCACTGAATTGGCTAATTAGACGCAGGTGGTCCTAATTAGCCTTGATTGTGCACACCTGTGTCACTGAAATTGCTAATTAGAAGCACCCTGTCCTTACATTAGCGTTGATTGTCCACACCTGTGTCACTGAAATTGCTAATTAGAAACACCAGGTCATATTTAGCCTTCATTGTCGCTAATTAGAAAACCTGGTCAAAATTAGCGTTGATTGTCCACACCTGTGTCACTGAAATTTCCAATTACTCCCACGTGGTCCTAAATTGCATTGATTGGCCACACTGGTGTCACTGAAATTGCTAATTAGAAAAACCTTATCATACTTAGGCTTGGTTTGTCCACACCTGTGTCACTGAAATTCATAATTAGAAACACCTGTTCCTAATTAGCCTTGATTGTCGCTAATTAGAATCACCTGGCCCAAATTAGCGTTGATTGGCCACACCCCTTTCACTGAAATTGCTAATTAGACGCAGGTGGTCCTAATTGCCTTGATTGGCCACACCTATGTCACTGAAATTGCTAATTAGATGCACTAGGTCCTTATCAGCCTTGATTGTCCACACCTGTGTCACTGAAATTGCTAATTAGATGCACATGGTCCGAATTAGGCTTGATTCACCACACCTGTGTCACTGAAATTGCTAACTAGAAAAACTGATCCTAAGGAGCCTTGATTGTCCACACCTGTTTCACTGAAATTTCTAGTTAGAAACACCAGGTCATAATTAGCCTGATTGTCACTAATTTGAAACACTTGGTCATAACTAGCCTGGTTGTCGACACCGTTTCCCTCAAATTGCAAATTTGAAACACTTGGTCCAAATTAGCCTTGATTGGTCACACCTTTTGCACTGAATTGCTAATGAGACGCACCTGGTCCTAATTAGCCCTTATTGGCCAGCTCTGTATCCCTGAAATTACTAATTCGATGCACCTGGTACTAATTGGCCTTGATTGGCCACACCTGTGTCACTGAAATTGCTAATTAGACACACCTGGTCCGAATTTGCCTTGATTGGCTACACGTGTGTCACTGAAATTGCTAATTAGACGCACCTGATCTTAGTTAGGATTGATGGCCACACCTGTGTCAGAGAAATTGCTAATTAGAAAAACCTGGTCCTAATTAGCCTTGGTTGTATAAAAGCTGTGTCACTGAAATTGATAATTAGAAACACCTGGTCCTAATTATCGTTGATTGTCGCTAGTTAGAAACACCTGGTCCAATTTAGCATTAATTGGCCACACCTGTTTCACTGAAATTGCTAATTAGACACAGGTGGTCCTAATTAGCCTTGATTGGCCACACTGTGTCTCTGAAATTGCTAATTAGACGCACCTGGTCCTAATCAGCCTTGATTGTCCACACCTGTGTCACTGGAATTGCTAATTAGAGTTACCTGGTCCTAATTAGCCTTGATTGTCCACACTATGTCTCTGAAATTGCTAATTTTGAAACACCAGGTGCTAATTAGCCTTGATTATCACTAATTAGAAACACCTGGTCAAAAGTAGACTTGACTGTCCACACCTCTTTCCCTGAAATTTCTAATTAGAAACACCTGTCCAAACTAGCCTTGATTGTCCACACCTGTGCCACTGAAATTGCTCATTAGACGCACCTAGTCCTATAGCCTTGATTGTCCACACCTGTGTCACTGAAATTGCTAATTGGAGAAACCTGGTCCTACATATGCTTGGTTGTCCACACCTGTGTCACTGAATTGATAATTAGAAACAACTGTTCCTAGTTAGCCTTGATTGTCACTAATTAGAAACACCTGGCCCAAATTAGCGTTGATTGGCCACACCTCTTTCAATGAAATTGCTAATTAGACGCAGGTGGTCCTAATTAGCCTTGATTGTCCACACCTATGTCACTGCAATTGCTAATTAGCTGAACGAGGTCCTTATCAGCCTGATTGTCCACACCTGTGTCACTGAAATTGCTAATTAGATGCACATGGTCCGAATTAGGCTTGATTCACCACACCTGTGTCACTTTAATTGCTAATTAGGCGCACGTGGTCCTAAGCAGCCTTGATTGTCCACACCTGTGTCACTGAAATTGCTAATTAGAAAAACTGGTCCTAATGAGCCTTGATTGTCCCAACCTGTTTCACTGAAATTTCTAGTTAGAAACACCAGGTCATAATTAGCCTGATTGTCACTAATTTGAAACACTTGGTCGTAACTAGCCTGATTGTGCACACCTGTTTCCCTCAAATTGCAAATTTGAAACACTTGGTCCAAATTAGCCTTGATTGGTCACACCTTTTGCACTGAAATTGCTAATGAGACGCACCTGGTCCTAATTAGCCCTTATTGGCCAGCTCTGTATCCCTGAAATTACTAATTCGATGCACCTGGTACTAATTGGCCTTGATTGGCCACACCTGTGTCACTGAATTGCTAATTAGACACACCTGGTACGAATTTGCCTTGATTGGCCACACATGTGTCACTGAAATTGCTAATTAGACGCACCTGTCTAATTAGGCTTGAGTGACCACACCTGTGTCAGAGAAATTGCTAATTAGAAAAACCTGATCCTACTTAGCCTTGTTGTAAAAGCTGTGTCACTGAAATTGATAATTAGAAACAGCTGTCCTAATTAGCCTTGATTGTCACTAATTAGAAACACCTGGCCCAAATTAGCTTAATTGGCCACACCTCTTTCAATGAAATTGCTAATTACACAGGGTCCTAATAGCCGTAGTGTCTCCTAATTACGCCTTGCTAATCAGCCTTGATTGCCACACCCTGTGTCACTGCAATTGCTAATTAGAAAAACTGGTCCTACTGAGCCTTGATTGTCCACACCTGTTTCACTGAAATTTCTGGTTAGAAACACCAGGTTATAATTAGCCTGATTGTCACTAATTTGAAACACTTGGTCGTAACTAGCCTGATTGTCGACACCTGTGTCCCTGAAATTGCTAACTAGACGCTCGTGGCCCTAATCAGCATTGATTGTCCAGACCTGTGTCAGTGAAAGTGCTAATTAGACGCACCTGGTCCTAATTAGCCTTCATTGTCCACACCTGTGTCACTGAAATTGCTAATTAGAACCACCTGGTCCTTATTAGCCTTGATTGTGCACACCTGTACTGAAATTGCTAATTAGAAACACCAGGTCGTAATTAGCCTTCATTGTCACTAATTAGAAACACCTGGTCAAAATTAGCGTTGATTGTCCACCCCTGTGTCACTGAAATTGCTAATTAGACACACGAGGTCCTAATTAGCCTTGATTGTCCACACCTGTATCACTGAAATTGCTAATTGGAAAAACGTGGTCCTACATAGCCTTGGTTGTCCACACCTGTGTCACTGAAATTGATAAAGAAACACCAGGTGCAAATTAGCCTTGATTTTTGCTAATTGGAAACACCTGGTTGTAACTGGCCTTGATTGGCCACACCTCTTTCACTGAATTGGCTAATTAGACGCAGGTGGTCCTAATTAGCCTTGATTGTGCACACCTGTGTCACTGAAATTGCTAATTAGAAACACCAGGTCGTAATTAGCCTTCATTGTCACTAATTAGAAACACCTGGTCAAAATTAGCGTTGATTGTCCACACCTGTGTCACTGAAATTGCTAATTAGAAACACCAGGTCATATTTAGCCTTCATTGTCGCTAATTAGAAAACCTGGTCAAAATTAGCGTTGATTGTCCACACCTGTGTCACTGAAATTTCCAATTACTCCCACGTGGTCCTAAATTGCATTGATTGGCCACACTGGTGTCACTGAAATTGCTAATTAGAAAAACCTTATCATACTTAGGCTTGGTTGTCCACACCTGTGTCACTGAAATTCATAATTAGAAACACCTGTTCCTAATTAGCCTTGATTGTCGCTAATTAGAATCACCTGGCCCAAATTAGCGTTGATTGGCCACACCCCTTTCACTGAAATGCTAATTAGACGCAGGTGGTCCTAATTAGCCTTGATTGGCCACACCTATGTCACTGAAATTGCTAATTAGATGCACTAGGTCCTTATCAGCCTTGATTGTCCACACCTGTGTCACTGAAATTGCTAATTAGACGCACCTGGTACGAATTTGCCTTGATTGGCCACACATGTGTCACTGAAATTGCTAATTAGACGCACCTGGTCCTAATTAGCCTTGATTGACCACACCTGAGTCACTGAAATTGCTAATTAGAAAAACCTGATCCTACTTAGCCTTGTTTGTCCACACCTGTGTCACTGAAATTGATAATTAGAAACAGCTGTTCCTAATTAGCCTTGATTGTCACTAATTAGAAACACCTGGCCCAAATTAGCATTGATTGGCCACACCTCTTTCAATGAAATTGCTAATTAGACGGAGGTGGTCCTAATTAGCCTTGATTGGCCACACCTATGTCACTGCAATTGCTAATTACCTGCACGAAGTCCTGATCAGCCTTGATTGTCCACACCTGTGTCACTGAAATTGCTAATGAGAAAAACTGGTCCTACTGAGCCTTGATTGTCCACACCTGTTTCACTGAAATTTCTGGTTAGAAACACCAGGTTATAATTAGCCTGATTGTCACGAATTTGAAACACTTGGTCGTAACTAGCCTGATGTGTCGACACCTGTGTCCCTGAAATTGCTAACTAGACGCTCGTGGCCCTAATCAGCATTGATTGTCCAGACCTGTGTCAGTGAAAGTGCTAATTAGACGCACCTGGTCCTAATTAGCCTTCATTGTCCACACCTGTGTCACTGAAATTGCTAATTAGAACCACCTGGTCCTTATTAGCCTTGATTGTGCACACCTGTGTCACTGAAATTGCTAATTAGAACACCAGGTCGTAATTAGCCTTCATTGTCACTAATTAGAAACACCTGGTCAAAATTAGCGTTGATTGTCCACACCTGTGTCACTGAAATTGCTAATTAGACACACGAGGTCCTAATTAGCCTTGATTGTCCACACCTGTATCACTGAAATTGCTAATTGGAAAAACGTGGTCCTACATAGCCTTGGTTGTCCACACCTGTGTCACTGAAATTGATAAAGAAACACCAGGTGCAAATTAGCCTTGATTTTTGCTAATTGGAAACACCTGGTTGTAACTGGCCTTGATTGGCCACACCTCTTTCACTGAATTGGCTAATTAGACGCAGGTGGTCCTAATAGCCTTGATTGGCAACACCTGTGTCAATGAAATTGCTAATTAGAAGCACCTAGTCCTACATAGCCTTGATTGTCCACACCTGTGTCACTGAAATTGCTAATTAGAAACACCAGGTCATATTTAGCCTTCATTGTCGCTAATTAGATAACCTGGTCAAAATTAGCGTTGATTGTCCACACCTGTGTCACTGAAATTTCCAATTACTCCCACGTGGTCCTAAATTGCATTGATTAGCCACACTGGTGTCACTGAAATTGCTAATTAGAAAAACCTTATCATACTTAGGCTTGGTTGTCCACACCTGTGTCACTGAATTTCATAATTAGAAACACCTGTTCCTAATTAGCCTTGATTGTCGCTAATTAGAATCACCTGGCCCAAATTAGCGTTGATTGGCCACACCCCTTTCACTGAAATTGCTAATTAGACGCAGGTGGTCCTAATTAGCCTTGATTGGCCATACCTATGTCACTGAAATTGCTAATTAGATGCACTAGGTCCTTATCAGCCTTGATTGTCCACACCTGTGTCACTGAAATTGCTAATTAGATGCACATGGTCCGAATTAGGCTTGATTCACCACACCTGTGTCACTGAAATGCTAACTAGAAAAACTGATCCTAATGAGCCTGATTGTCCACACCTGTTTCACTGAAATTTCTAGTTAGAAACCAGGTCATAATTAGCCTGATTGTCACTAATTTGAAACACTTGGTCATAACTAGCCTGGTTGTCGACACCTGTTTCCCTCAAATTGCAAATTTGAAACACTTGGTCCAAATTAGCCTTGATTGGTCACACCTTTTGCACTGAAATTGCTAATGAGACGCACCTGGTCCTAATTAGCCCTTATTGGCCAGCTCTGTATCCCTGAAATTACTAATTCGATGCACCTGGTACTAATTGGCCTTGATTGGCCACACCTGTGTCACTGAAATTGCTAATTAGACACACCTGGTCCGAATTTGCCTTGATTGGCTACACGTGTGTCACTGAAATTGCTAATTAGACGCACCTGATCTTAGTTAGGATTGAGTGGCCACACCTGTGTCAGAGAAATTGCTAATTAGAAAAACCTGGTCCTAATTAGCCTTGGTTGTATAAAAGCTGTGTCACTGAAATTGATAATTAGAAACACCTGGTCCTAATTATCGTTGATTGTCGCTAGTTAGAAACACCTGGTCCAATTTAGCATTAATTGGCCACACCTGTTTCACTGAAATTGCTAATTAGACACAGGTGGTCCTAATTAGCCTTGATTGGCCACACCTGTGTCTCTGAAATTGCTAATTAGACGCACCTGGTCCTAATCAGCCTTGATTGTCCACACCTGTGTCACTGGAATTGCTAATTAGAGTTACCTGGTCCTAATTAGCCTTGATTGTCCACACTATGTCTCTGAAATTGCTAATTTGAAACACCAGGTGCTAATTAGCCTTGATTATCACTAATTAGAAACACCTGGTCAAAAGTAGACTTGACTGTCCACACCTCTTTCCCTGAAATTTCTAATTAGAAACACCTGGTCCAAACTAGCCTTGATTGTCCACACCTGTGCCACTGAAATTGCTCATTAGACGCACCTAGTCCTAATTAGCCTTGATTGTCCACACCTGTGTCACTGAAATTGCTAATTGGAGAAACCTGGTCCTACATATGCTTGGTTGTCCACACCTGTGTCACTGAAATTGATAATTAGAAACAACTGTTCCTAGTTAGCCTTGATTGTCACTAATTAGAAACACCTGGCCCAAATTAGCGTTGATTGGCCACACCTCTTTCAATGAAATTGCTAATTAGACGCAGGTGGTCCTAATTAGCCTTGATTGTCCACACCTATGTCACTGCAATTGCTAATTAGCTGAACAGGTCCTTATCAGCCTTGATTGTCCACACCTGTGTCACTGAAATTGCTAATTAGATGCACATGGTCCGAATTAGGCTTGATTCACCACACCTGTGTCACTTTAATTGCTAATTAGGCGCACGTGGTCCTAAGCAGCCTTGATTGTCCACACCTGTGTCACTGAAATTGCTAATTAGAAAAACTGGTCCTAATGAGCCTTGATTGTCCACACCTGTTTCACTGAAATTTCTAGTTAGAAACACCAGGTCATAATTAGCCTGATTGTCACTAATTTGAAACACTTGGTCGTAACTAGCCTGATTGTGCACACCTGTTTCCCTCAAATTGCAAATTTGAAACACTTGGTCCAAATTAGCCTTGATTGGTCACACCTTTTGCACTGAAATTGCTAATGAGACGCACCTGGTCCTAATTAGCCCTTATTGGCCAAACCTGTATCCCTGAAATTACTAATTCGATGCACCTGGTACTAATTGGCCTTGATTGGCCACACCTGTGTCACTGAAATTGCTAATTAGACGCACCTGGTACGAATTTGCCTTGATTGGCCACACATGTGTCACTGAAATTGCTAATTAGACGCACCTGGTCCTAATTAGCCTTGATTGACCACACCTGAGTCACTGAAATTGCTAATTAGAAAAACCTGATCCTACTTAGCCTTGTTTGTCCACACCTGTGTCACTGAAATTGATAATTAGAAACAGCTGTTCCTAATTAGCCTTGATTGTCACTAATTAGAAACACCTGGCCCAAATTAGCGTTGATTGGCCACACCTCTTTCAATGAAATTGCTAATTAGACGTAGGTGGTCCTAATTAGCCTTGATTGGCCACACCTATGTCACTGCAATTGCTAATTACCTGCACGAAGTCCTGATCAGCCTTGATTGTCCACACCTGTGTCACTGAAATTGCTAATGAGAAAAACTGGTCCTACTGAGCCTTGATTGTCCACACCTGTTTCACTGAAATTTCTGGTTAGAAACACCAGGTTATAATTAGCCTGATTGTCACTAATTTGAAACACTTGGTCGTAACTAGCCTGATTGTCGACACCTGTGTCCCTGAAATTGCTAACTAGACGCTCGTGGCCCTAATCAGCATTGATTGTCCAGACCTGTGTCAGTGAAAGTGCTAATTAGACGCACCTGGTCCTAATTAGCCTTCATTGTCCACACCTATGTCACTGAAATTGCTAATTAGAACCACCTGGTCCTTATTAGCCTTGATTGTGCACACCTGTGTCACTGAAATTGCTAATTAGAACACCAGGTCGTAATTAGCCTTCATTGTCACTAATTAGAAACACCTGGTCAAAATTAGCGTTGATTGTCCACCCTGTGTCACTGAAATTGCTAATTAGACACACGAGGTCCTAATTAGCCTTGATTGTCCACACCTGTATCACTGAAATTGCTAATTGGAAAAACGTGGTCCTACATAGCCTTGGTTGTCCACACCTGTGTCACTGAAATTGATAAAGAAACACCAGGTGCAAATTAGCCTTGATTTTTGCTAATTGGAAACACCTGGTTGTAACTGGCCTTGATTGGCCACACCTCTTTCACTGAATTGGCTAATTAGACGCAGGTGGTCCTAATTAGCCTTGATTGTGCACACCTGTGTCACTGAAATTGCTAATTAGAAACACCAGGTCGTAATTAGCCTTCATTGTCACTAATTAGAAACACCTGGTCAAATTAGCGTTGATTGTCCACACCTGTGTCACTGAAATTGCTAATTAGAAACACCAGGTCATATTTAGCCTTCATTGTCGCTAATTAGAAAACCTGGTCAAAATTAGCGTTGATTGTCCACACCTGTGTCACTGAAATTTCCAATTACTCCCACGTGGTCCTAAATTGCATTGATTGGCCACACTGGTGTCACTGAAATTGCTAATTAGAAAAACCTTATCATACTTAGGCTTGGTTGTCCACACCTGTGTCACTGAAATTCATAATTAGAAAACCTGTTCCTAATTAGCCTTGATTGTCGCTAATTAGAATCACCTGGCCCAAATTAGCGTTGATTGGCCACACCCCTTTCACTGAAATTGCTAATTAGACGCAGGTGGTCCTAATTAGCCTTGATTGGCCACACCTATGTCACTGAAATTGCTAATTAGATGCACTAGGTCCTTATCAGCCTTGATTGTCCACACCTGTGTCACTGAAATTGCTAATTAGATGCACATGGTCCGAATTAGGCTTGATTCACCACACCTGTGTCACTGAAATTGCTAACTAGAAAAACTGATCCTAAGGAGCCTTGATTGTCCACACCTGTTTCACTGAAATTTCTAGTTAGAAACACCAGGTCATAATTAGCCTGATTGTCACTAATTTGAAACACTTGGTCATAACTAGCCTGGTTGTCGACACCTGTTTCCCTCAAATTGCAAATTTGAAACACTTGGTCCAAATTAGCCTTGATTGGTCACACCTTTTGCACTGAAATTGCTAATGAGACGCACCTGGTCCTAATTAGCCCTTATTGGCCAGCTCTGTATCCCTGAAATTACTAATTCGATGCACCTGGTACTAATTGGCCTTGATTGGCCACACCTGTGTCACTGAAATTGCTAATTAGACACACCTGGTCCGAATTTGCCTTGATTGGCTACACGTGTGTCACTGAAATTGCTAATTAGACGCACCTGATCTTAGTTAGGATTGAGTGGCCACACCTGTGTCAGAGAAATTGCTAATTAGAAAAACCTGGTCCTAATTAGCCTTGGTTGTATAAAAGCTGTGTCACTGAAATTGATAATTAGAAACACCTGGTCCTAATTACGTTGATTGTCGCTAGTTAGAAACACCTGGTCCAATTTAGCATTAATTGGCCACACCTGTTTCACTGAAATTGCTAATTAGACACAGGTGGTCCTAATTAGCCTTGATTGGCCACACCTGTGTCTCTGAAATTGCTAATTAGACGCACCTGGTCCTAATCAGCCTTGATTGTCCACACCTGTGTCACTGGAATTGCTAATTAGAGTTACCTGGTCCTAATTAGCCTTGATTGTCCACACCTGTGCCACTGAAATTGCTCATTAGACGCACCTAGTCCTAATTAGCCTTGATTGTCCACACCTGTGTCACTGAAATTGCTAATTGGAGAACCTGGTCCTACATATGCTTGGTTGTCCACACCGTGTCACTGAAATTGATAATTAGAAAACAACTGTTCCTAGTTAGCCTTGATTGTCACTAATTAGAAACACCTGGCCCAAATTAGCGTTGATTGGCCACACTCTTTCAATGAAATTGCTAATTAGACGCAGGTGGTCCTAATTAGCCTTGATTGTCCACACCTATGTCACTGCAATTGCTAATTAGCTGAACGAGGTCCTTATCAGCCTTGATTGTCCACACCTGTGTCACTGAAATTGCTAATTAGATGCACATGGTCCGAATTAGGCTTGATTCACCACACCAGTGTCACTGAAATTGCTAATTATGCGCACGTGGTCCTAAGCAGCCTTGATTGTCCACACCTGTGTCACTGAAATTGCTAATTAGAAAAACTGGTCCTAATGAGCCTTGATTGTCCACACCTGTTTCACTGAAATTCTAGTTAGAAACCACCAGGTCATAATTAGCCTGATTGTCACTAATTTGAAACACTTGGTCGTAACTAGCCTGATTGTGCACACCTGTTTCCCTCAAATTGCAAATTTGAAACACTTGGTCCAAATTAGCCTTGATTGGTCACACCTTTTGCACTGAAATTGCTAATGAGACGCACCTGGTCCTAATAGCCCTTATTGGCCAAACCTGTATCCCTGAAATTACTAATTCGATGCACCTGGTACTAATTGGCCTTGATTGGCCACACCTGTGTCACTGAATTGCTAATTAGACGCACCTGGTACGAATTTGCCTTGATTGGCCACACATGTGTCACTGAAATTGCTAATAGACGCACCTGGTCCTAATTAGCCTTGATTGACCACACCTGAGTCACTGAAATTGCTAATTAGAAAAACCTCCTACTTAGCCTTGTTTGTCCACACCTGTGTCACTGAAATTGATAATTAGAAACAGCTGTTCCTAATTAGCCTTGATTGTCACTAATTAGAAACACCTGGCCCAAATTAGCGTTGATTGGCCACACCTCTTTCAATGAAATTGCAATTAGACGTAGGTGGTCCTAATTAGCCTTGATGGCCACACCTATGTCACTGCAATTGCTAATTACCTGCACGAAGTCCTGATCAGCCTTGATTGTCCACACCTGTGTCACTGAAATTGCTAATGAGAAAAACTGGTCCTACTGAGCCTTGATTGTCCACACCTGTTTCACTGAAATTTCTGGTTAGAAACACCAGGTTATAATTAGCCTGATTGTCACTAATTTGAAACACTTGGTCGTAACTAGCCTGATTGTCGACACCTGTGTCCCTGAAATTGCTAACTAGACGCTCGTGGCCCTAATCAGCATTGATTGTCCAGACCTGTGTCAGTGAAAGTGCTAATTAGACGCACCTGGTCCTAATTAGCCTTCATTGTCCACACCTATGTCACTGAAATTGCTCATTAGAACCACCTGGTCCTTATTAGCCTTGATTGTGCACACCTGTGTCACTGAAATTGCTAATTAGAAACCAGGTCGTAATTAGCCTTCATTGTCACTAATTAGAAACACCTGGTCAAAATTAGCGTTTATTGTCCACACCTGTGTCACTGAAATGCTATTAGACACACAGGTCCTAATTAGCCTTGATTGTCCACACCTGTATCACTGAAATTGCTAATTGGAAAAACGTGGTCCTACATAGCCTTGGTTGTCCACACCTGTGTCACTGAAATTGATAAAGAAACACAGGTGCAAATTAGCCTTGATTTCTAATTGGAAAACCTGGTTGTAACTGGCCTTGATTGGCCACACCTCTTTCACTGAATTGGCTAATTAGACGCAGGTGGTCCTAATTAGCCTTGATTGTGCACACTGTGTCACTGAAATTGCTAATTAGAAACACCAGGTCGTAATTAGCCTTCATTGTCACTAATTAGAACACCTGGTCAAAATTAGCGTTGATTGTCCACACCTGTGTCACTGAAATTGCTAATTAGAAACACCAGGTCATATTAGCCTTCATTGTCGCTAATTAGAAACCTGGTCAAAATTAGCGTTGATTGTCCACACCTGTGTCACTGAAATTTCCAATACTCCCACGTGGTCCTAAATTGCATTGATTGGCCACACTGGTGTCACTGAAATTGCTAATTAGAAAACCTTACATACTTAGGCTTGGTTGTCCACACCTGTGTCACTGAAATTGCTAATTGGAGAAACCTGGTCCTACATATGCTTGGTTGTCCACACCTGTGTCACTGAAATTGATAATTAGAAACAACTGTTCCTAGTTAGCCTTGATTGTCACTAATTAGAAACACCTGGCCCAAATTAGCGTTGATTGGCCACACCTCTTTCAATGAAATTGCTAATTAGACGCAGGTGGTCCTAATTAGCCTTGATTGTCCACACCTATGTCACTGCAATTGCTAATTAGCTGAACGAGGTCCTTATCAGCCTTGATTGTCCACACCTGTGTCACTGAAATTGCTAATTAGATGCACATGGTCCGAATTAGGCTTGATTCACCACACCTGTGTCACTGAAATTGCTAATTAGGCGCACGTGGTCCTAAGCAGCCTTGATTGTCCACACCTGTGTACTGAAATTGCTAATAGAAAAACTGGTCCTAATGAGCCTTGATTGTCCACACCTGTTTCACTGAAATTTCTAGTTAGAAACACCAGGTCATAATTAGCCTGATTGTCACTAATTTGAAACACTTGGTCGTAACTAGCCTGATTGTGCACACCTGTTTCCCTCAAATTGCAAATTTGAAACACTTGGTCCAAATTAGCCTTGATTGGTCACACCTTTTGCACTGAAATTGCTAATGAGACGCACCTGGTCCTAATTAGCCCTTATTGGCCAAACCTGTATCCCTGAAATTACTAATTCGATGCACCTGGTACTAATTGGCCTTGATTGGCCACACCTGTGTCACTGAAATTGCTAATTAGACGCACCTGGTACGAATTTGCCTTGATTGGCCACACATGTGTCACTGAAATTGCTAATTAGACGCACCTGGTCCTAATTAGCCTTGATTGACCACACCTGAGTCACTGAAATTGCTAATTAGAAAAACCTGATCCTACTTAGCCTTGTTTGTCCACACCTGTGTCACTGAAATTGATAATTAGAAACAGCTGTTCCTAATTAGCCTTGATTGTCACTAATTAGAAACACCTGGCCCAAATTAGCGTTGATTGGCCACACCTCTTTCAATGAAATTGCTAATTAGACGTAGGTGGTCCTAATTAGCCTTGATTGGCCACACCTATGTCACTGCAATTGCTAATTACCTGACGAAGTCCTGATCAGCCTTGATTGTCCACACCTGTGTCACTGAAATTGCTAATGAGAAAAACTGGTCCTACTGAGCCTTGATTGTCCACACCTGTTTCACTGAAATTTCTGGTTAGAAACACCAGGTTATAATTAGCCTGATTGTCACTAATTTGAAACACTTGGTCGTAACTAGCCTGATTGTCGACACCTGTGTCCCTGAAATTGCTAACTAGACGCTCGTGGCCCTAATCAGCATTGATTGTCCAGACCTGTGTCAGTGAAAGTGCTAATTAGACGCACCTGGTCCTAATTAGCCTTCATTGTCCACACCTGTCACTGAAATTGCTAATTAGAACCACCTGGTCCTTATTAGCCTTGATTGTGCACACCTGTGTCACTGAAATTGCTAATTAGAAACACCAGGTCGTAATTAGCCTTCATTGTCACTAATTAGAAACACCTGGTCAAAATTAGCGTTGATTGTCCACCCCTGTGTCACTGAAATTGCTAATTAGACACACGAGGTCCTAATTAGCCTTGATTGTCCACACCTGTATCACTGAAATTGCTAATTGGAAAAACGTGGTCCTACATAGCCTTGGTTGTCCACACCTGTGTCACTGAAATTGATAAAGAAACACCAGGTGCAAATTAGCCTTGATTTTTGCTAATTGGAAACACCTGGTTGTAACTGGCCTTGATTGGCCACACCTCTTTCACTGAATTGGCTAATTAGACGCAGGTGGTCCTAATTAGCCTTGATTGTGCACACCTGTGTCACTGAAATTGCTAATTAGAAACACCAGGTCGTAATTAGCCTTCATTGTCACTAATTAGAAACACCTGGTCAAATTAGCGTTGATTGTCCACACCTGTGTCACTGAAATTGCTAATTAGAAACACCAGGTCATATTTAGCCTTCATTGTCGCTAATTAGAAAACCTGGTCAAAATTAGCGTTGATTGTCCACACCTGTGTCACTGAAATTTCCAATTACTCCACGTGGTCCTAAATTGCATTGATTGGCCACACTGGTGTCACTGAAATTGCTAATTAGAAAAACCTTATCATACTTAGGCTTGGTTGTCCACACCTGTGTCACTGAAATTCATAATTAGAAACACCTGTTCCTAATTAGCCTTGATTGTCGCTAATTAGAATCACCTGGCCCAAATTAGCGTTGATTGGCCACACCCCTTCACTGAAATTGCTAATTAGACGCAGGTGGTCCTAATTAGCCTTGATTGGCCATACCTATGTCACTGAAATTGCTAATTAGATGCACTAGGTCCTTATCAGCCTTGATTGTCCACACCTGTGTCACTGAAATTGCTAATTAGATGCACATGGTCCGAATTAGGCTTGATTCACCACACCTGTGTCACTGAAATTGCTAACTAGAAAAACTGATCCTAAGGAGCCTTGATTGTCCACACCTGTTTCACTGAAATTTCTAGTTAGAAACACCAGGTCATAATTAGCCTGATTGTCACTAATTTGAAACACTTGGTCATAACTAGCCTGGTTGTCGACACCTGTTTCCCTCAAATTGCAAATTTGAAACACTTGGTCCAAATTAGCCTTGATTGGTCACACCTTTTGCACTGAAATTGCTAATGAGACGCACCTGGTCCTAATTAGCCCTTATTGGCCAGCTCTGTATCCCTGAAATTACTAATTCGATGCACCTGGTAGTAATTGGCCTTGATTGGCCACACCTGTGTCACTGAAATTACTAATTAGACACACCTGGTCCGAATTTGCCTTTGGCTACACGTGTGTCACTGAAATTGCTAATTAGACGCACCTGATCTTAGTTAGGATTGAGTGGCCACACCTGTGTCAGAGAAATTGCTAATTAGAAAAACCTGGTCCTAATTAGCCTTGGTTGTATAAAAGCTGTGTCACTGAAATTGATAATTAGAAACACCTGGTCCTAATTATCGTTGATTGTCGCTAGTTAGAAACACCTGGTCCAATTTAGCATTAATTGGCCACACCTGTTTCACTGAAATTGCTAATTAGACACAGGTGGTCCTAATTAGCCTTGATTGGCCACACCTGTGTCTCTGAAATTGCTAATTAGACGCACCTGGTCCTAATCAGCCTTGATTGTCCACACCTGTGTCACTGGAATTGCTAATTAGAGTTACCTGGTCCTAATTAGCCTTGATTGTCCACACTATGTCTCTGAAATTGCTAATTTGAAACACCAGGTGCTAATTAGCCTTGATTATCACTAATTAGAAACACCTGGTCAAAAGTAGACTTGACTGTCCACACCTCTTTCCCTGAAATTTCTAATTAGAAACACCTGGTCCAAACTAGCCTTGATTGTCCACACCTGTGCCACTGAAATTGCTCATTAGACGCACCTATCCTAATTAGCCTTGATTGTCCACACCTGTGTCACTGAAATTGCTAATTGGAGAAACCTGGTCCTACATATGCTTGGTTGTCCACACCTGTGTCACTGAAATTGATAATTAGAAACAACTGTTCCTAGTTAGCCTTGATTGTCACTAATTAGAAACACCTGGCCCAAATTAGCGTTGATTGGCCACACCTCTTTCAATGAAATTGCTAATAGACGCAGGTGGTCCTAATTAGCCTTTGTCCACACCTATGTCACTGCAATTGCTAATTAGCTGAACGAGGTCCTTATCAGCCTTGATTGTCCACACCTGTGTCACTGAAATTGCTAATTAGATGCACATGGTCCGAATTAGGCTTGATTCACCACACCTGTGTCACTGAAATTGCTAATTAGGCGCACGTGGTCCTAAGCAGCCTTGATTGTCCACACCTGTGTCACTGAAATGCTAATTAGAAAACTGGTCCTAATGAGCCTTGATTGTCCACACCTGTTTTCACTGAAATTTCTAGTTAGAAACACCAGTCATAATTAGTGGTTGAGGAGAGGGTTGGGGGGGTAGCAAGAGAGAGGGAGGGGGGGGGGTAGGGTGCTGGTTGGGGGGGGGGTTGGGGTTAGAGTTGGGAGGCGTGGGGAAGTGAGCGGCAGGGTGTAGGGGGGGGGAGGGGTTGGAGTAGTGGGCGGGGGTGGGTGAGGGGGAGGAGAGTTGGGGTGTTCGAGGGGCGGGAGGTAAGGGGAAGGGGGGTGGGGGGGGGTGGGAAGGATGGGGGTGGGCGAGGAGGGGGAGAGGAGTGGTGGTGTATGGCGAGTCTGGCTTCGGGGGGAGCTTCCGGGGAGGCGTAGGTGTTGTGGGGTTTACGTGCGGGGGGGGGGGGGGGCGGAGGGTAGGGACTTGTATGGAAGTGCGTTGGGGTGCTCAGGGGGTGTGCTGTTAGTTTTGTGTTTTTCATTTGGTACGGGCTTCGACTTTTCTTCATTTTATTTTAATTTGATTTTTTTCCTCTTCTTCTCTCCTCATTTTCATTCCTTTTTGTTTTTTTCTCTTCTTCTTTTTCTTTTTTTTTTCTTCCTAATTAGCCTTGATGGCAACACCTGTGTCTTGCAAACTGAAATTAGACGCACCTGGTCCTAATCAGCCTTGTGTCACACCTGTGTCACTGGAATTTGCTACTTAGAGTACCTGGTCCTAATTAGCCTTGATTGTCCCACCTGTGCCACTGAAATTGCTCATTAGCCGCCCTTGTCCTAATTAGCCTGATTGTCACCACCTGTGTCACTGAAATTGCTAATTGCGAGAAAAACCTGGTCCTACATATGCTTGGTTGTCAACACTGTGTCATGAAATTGCTCATTAGAAACCAACTGTTACTAGTCTAGCCCCTGATTGTCACTAATTGAAACACTGGCCCAATTAGCGTTGATTGGCCACACCTCTTTCAATGACCTTGCTAATTAGGAAGCAGGTGGTCCTAATTAGCCTTGATTGTCACACTGTCCCTGCAATTGCTACTTAGCTCTGAACGAGGGTCCTTTATCGCCTTGATTGTCCAACCTGTGTCACTGAAATTCCTAATTAGCTGCAATGGTCCGAATTAGGCTTGATCACCACACCAGTGTCACTGCAATTGCTAATTATGCGCACGTGGTCCTAAGCAGCCTTGTTGTCCAACCGTGTCACTGAAATTGCTAATTAGAAAAAATGGTCCTAATGAGCTGCATGTCCACACCTGTTTCACTGAAATTTCTAGTTAGAACCCAACCGGTCATAATTAGCTGATTGTCACTAATTTGAAAACACTTGGTAGGTAACTAGCCTGATTGTGCACACCTGTTTCCCTTCAACTTGGCAATTTGAACACTTGTCCAAATTAGCCTTGATTGGTGACACCTTTTGCACTGAAATTGCTAATGAGACGCACCTGGTCCTATAGCCTTCGTTGGCCCAACCTGATCCTGAAATTACTACTTCGATGCACCTGGTACTAATTGGCCTTGATTGGCCACACCTGTGTCTCTGAAATTGCTAATTCGGACGCACCTGGTACGAATTTGCATTGATTGGCCAACATGTGTACTGAAATTGCTATTAGAGCACCTGGTCTAATTTAGCTTGATCTTGATCACACCTGAGTCATGAATTTGTATTAGAAAAACCGATCCTACTTGCCTTGTTTGTCACACTGTGTCATGAAATTATAATTAGAAACAGCTGTTCTAATTAGCCTTGTTGTCACTAAATAGAAACACCTGGCCCAAATTAGCGTTGATTGGCCCCACACTCTTTCAATGAAATTGTACTAGACGTAGGTGGTCCTAATTAGCATTGATTGGCCACACCTAGGTCACTGCAATTGCTAATTACCTGACCGCAGTCTGATCCGCCTTGATAGTCCACACTGATGTCACTGAATTGCTATGGAAAAAAACTGGCCTACTGCGCCTGATTGTCACACCTGTTCCACTGAAATTTCTGGTTAAAACACAGTTTATAATTAGCCTGATTGTCACTAATTTGACACACTTGGTCGTAACTAGCCTGATTGTCGACACCGTGTCCCTGAAATGCTAACTAGCCGCTCGTGGCCCTAATTCAGATGTTGTTCCAGCTTTGTCAGTGAAAGTGCTAATTAGAGCTGGTCCTAATTGTCCTTCCATGTCCACACCTATGTCACTGAAATTGTTTTAGACCACTGTTCTTATTAGCTGATTGTGCACACCTGTGTCACTGAACATTGCCTAATTAGACAACGCACTCAGGTCGTAATTATCCTTCATTGTCACTAATTAGAAACACCTGGTCAAATTAGCGTGATGTCCACCACCAGAATGCGACACCCTGCTTACGCTAGGCACAGACAATTCCTTGACCATGACTTCATTTGGAGAACTATAAGACGGTGAGAGAGCAGCCCCAGAACAAGAGCTACCATTAGAAGCAGGTCCTAATTTAGCCTTGATTGTCCCACCGTTAATCACTGAAATTGCTAATTGACACCGGATCCCACAAGATCAGAGGTAGGTCGTTAAATAGCCTGGTATGTCCCACCCTGTCCGTAGACTTCTGAAGAGAGAGACCTTAGATAGAATAAGAAAACCAGAGCGAGAACCAGAAGAAGAGGAAGAGAAGCCATGCTCTCTTGTCGTGATGCGCTTGTATCTACCTTGGCCAACACAACACACTGTGTTGTCACTGGCCTTGATGGCCTCACACAAAATGAGAACCCCCGACTCATTCACCTGAGCCAACTTTCAGTGGCTAATTAGGCGCAGTGGTCCTATTAGCCTTGATTGTGCACACCTGTGTCACTGAAATTGCTAATTAGCAACACCAGGTCGTAATTAGCCTTCATTGTCCTAATTAGACCCCGGTCAAAAATTTGCGTTGATTGTCCAACCTGTGTCACTGAAATTTGTGTTAGAAACACCAAGTCTATTTAGCCTTCATTGTCGCTAATTAGAAAAACCCTGGTCTAAATAGCGTTGATTGTCACCCGTGTCACTGATTTCCAATTACTCCCACGTGCCCTAATTGATTGATTTGGCTCCAAACTGGTGTCCACTGAAATTGCTAATTAGAAAAACCTTATCATACTTAGGTTGGTTGTCCCACCCCTGGTCACTGAAAAGTGGCTAATTGCGAAAACCTGGCTCTAATATGCTGGTTGCTCCACAACCTGTTGCAACTGAAATTGCCATAATTAGAAAAAACTTTTCCTACGTTAGCCTTGATTGTCACTCTTAGACACACTGGTCAACATTAGTCAGTGTTGGCCCACCTCTTTCATGAAATTGCTAATTAGACGCAGGTGGTCCTATTAGCCAGTATAGATCCACACCTATGTCACTGCAATTGCTAATTAGCTGAACGGGTCCTATCAGCCTTGATTGTCCACACCTGGGTCCTGAAATTGCTAATTAGATTGCACATGTTCCGGAATAGGCTTCGATTCACCACACCTGTGTCACTGAACTTGCTATTCGGCGCACGTGGTCTAAGCAGCCTTGATGTCCACACATGGTCACTGAAGATGCTAATTAGAAAACACTGTTTCCTAAGAGCCTTGATTGTCACAACTGTTTACTGAACATTTCAGTTAGAAACACCAGGTCCATTAATTAGCCTGATGTCATAATTTGAAACATTTGTTCTAACTAGCTGATTGTGCACACCCTGTTTCCCTCAAATTGCAAATTTGAACCCACTTGTCACAATTAGCATTGATTCGGCTCACACCATTTTGCACTGAAATTGATAATTGAGACGCACCTGGTCCTAATTACCTTTATGTGGCCCCACCTGTATCCTGAAATTATAATTCGTGCACCTGGTTACTAATTGGCCTTGATTGGCCACACCTGTGTCACTGAAATTGCTAATTAGCCGCACATGGTTACGATTTGCCTTATTTGGCCAACACTGGTCACTGAAATTGCTAATTAGGACGCAAACCCTGGTCCTAATTAGCCTTGATTTGACCACACCTGAGTAATGAAATACTGTAATCTAGAAAAACTGCTCCTACTTAGCCTTGTTTGTCAACACCTGTGATACAATGAAAAATGAGGAAAATTGAAGAAAACAGTGTTCCAATTAGCCTTGATTTTCCCTAATTAGAAAAACACCTGCCCAAATTCTCGTTGGATTGGCCCCCCTCTTCACTGAAATTGCTAATTAGACTGTAGGTGGTCCTCATATCCGCCTTGATTGGCCACACCTATGTCCATGCAATTGCCTCATACCTGAACGAAGTTCCTGATTCAGCCTTGATTGTCCACCACTGTGTCACCTTGAAATTGGCCTAATGAGAAAAATGGTCTATGAGCCTTGCATGTCCACACCTGTTTTCACTGATAATTTTGGTTCGAAACACCAGGTCTCTAATATACTGATTGTCAATAATTTGAAACACCCTTGGGTCGTACTAGCTGATTGTCGGCACACACCCTGTGTCCCTGCCAAATTGCTAACTAGACGCTCGTGGCCTAATCAGCATGATTGTCCAACCTGTGTCAGTGAAAGTGCTATATAGACGCACCTGTCCTATTAGCCCTTCATTGTCCACACCTATGTCACTGAAATTGCTACTTAGAACCACCTGGGTCCTATAGCCTTGATTGTGCCACTCGTGTCACTGCATTGCTAATTAGAAAACACCAGGTCGTTATAGCTTCATTGTCACTAATTAGAACACCTGGTCAAAATTAGCGTGGATTGTCCACCCTGTGTCACTGAAAATTGCTAATTAGACACACGAGGTCTAATTAGCCTTGATTGTCCACACCTGTATCACTTGAAAATGCTCAGTTGGAAAAGTGGTCCTACCTTAGCCTTGGTTGTCCACACCTGTGTCACTGAAAATCTGATAACAGAAACATCCAGGTGCAAATTAGCCTTGATTTTCGCTAATTGGAAGGACTGTACATAGTTGTAACTGGCCTTGATTGCCAACCTCTTTCATGAATTGGCTAATTAGCACGCAGGTGCGTCCTAATTTAGCCTTGATTGTGCACCCCCTCGTGTCCTGAAATTAGCTAATAGAAACACCAGGTAGTAAAGCCTCATTGTCACTAATCGAAAAACCTGGTCAAATTCGGGTTGATTGTCACACCTGTGTCACGAACTTGCTAATTAGAAAACACCAGGACACTATTTAGCCTTCATTGCGCTCATTAGAAAAAACCTGGTCAAAATTAGCGTTGATTGTCCCTACCTGTGTCCACTGAACATTTTCCAATTACTCCAACGTGGGTCCTAAATTGATTGATTGGCCACACTGTGTCATTGAAATGCTAACTTAGAAAAACCTTACATACTTAGGCTTGGTTGTAACCACCTGGTCACTGAAATGCTAATTGGAGAAACCTGGTCCTACATATGCTTGGTTTGTCCACACCTGTGTCACTGAAATCTGACTTAATTAGACACACAAACTGTTCTAGTAGCTTGATTTTGTCACAAATTAGAAACACCTGGCCCAAATTCGCGTTGATTCGGCCCAAACCTCTTTCAGAAATTGCACTTAGACGCAGGTGGTCCAATTAGCCTTGTTGTCCACACTATGTCACTGCAATTGCTACTTCGTCTGCACGAGGTCCTTCTCAGCCTTGATTGTCCACACCTGTGTCATGAAATTGACTACTTAAGCCCTGCAACTCCCCCATGGTCGAATTTAGGTTGATTCCCCACACCTGTTGTCACTGAAATTGTAATTAGGCGCCACGTGGTCTAAGCAGCCTTGATTGTCCACACCTGTGTCATGAACTGTAATTAGAAAAATGGTCTAATGAGCCTTGATGTCCACACCTGTTCTGAAAATTTCTAGTTAGAAACCCAGGTCATAATAAGCCTGATTGTCATAATTTGCAACACTTGTCGTAACATAGCCTGATGTGCACACCCTGTTTCCCTCAAATTGCAAAATTTTGAAACCACTTGGTCCAATTAGCTTGATTGGTCACACCTTTGCACTGAATTGCTAATGAGCACGCACCTGGTCCTAATAGCCCTTATTGGCCAAACCTGTATCCCTGAAATTACTAATTCGATGCACCTGGTACTAATTGGCCTGATTGGCCACACCTGTGTCACTGAAATTTGCTAATTAGGACGCACTGGTTACGAATTTGCCTTGATTGGCCACACACTGTCACTGAAATTGCTAATTAGACGCACCTGGTCCTAATTAGCCTTTTGAAAATTGGACCACCACCTGAGTCATGAAATTGCTAATTAGAAACACTGATCCTACTTAGGCCTTGTTTGTTCCACACCCTGTGCACTGAAATTGCTAATTAGAAACAGCTCGTTCCTAATTAGCCTTGTTGTCACTAATTAGAAACACCTGGCCCTAATTAGCGTTGATTTGCCACACCTCTTTCAATGAAATTTGCTCATTAGACGTAGGTGGTCATCTAATTAGGCCTTGATTGGCCACAACCTATGTCACTGCAATTGTATATTACCTGAACTACGTCTCGATCAGCCTTGATGTCCCACACCTGTGTCACTGAACTTGCTACTGAGATAAACTGGTCCTACTGAGCCTTGATTGTCCACACCTGATTCACTGAAATTTCTGGTTAGAAACACCAGGTTATACCTAAGCCTGATTGTCACTAATTTGAAACACTTGGTCGAAACTAGGCCTGATTGTCGACACCCGTGGTCCCTGAAATTTGCTAACTAGACGCTCGTGGCCTAATCAGCATTGATTGTCCAGACCTGTGTCAGTGAAGTGCTGTTTAATAGACGCACCTGGTCCTCAATTAGCCTTCATGTCCACACCTTGTCACTGAACTGCTAATTAGAACCACCTGGTCCTTATTCGCCTTGCTGTGCCACCCCTGTGTCACTGAAATTGTAATTAGAAACACCAGAATAAAAAAAATAAATTTAAATAAAAAAAAAAAAAAAAAAAACGTACGTAACTTAGCTTCATTGTCACTAATTAGAAACACCTGGGTTCAAAATTAGCGTTGATTGTCCACCCCTGTGTCACTGAAAATTGCTAATTAACACACGAGGTCCTAATTAGCCTTGATTGTCCCACCTGTACACTGAAATGCTAATGGAAAAACGTGGTCCTACATAGCCTTGGTTGTCCACACCTGGTCACGAAATTGATAAAGAAACAGGTGCAACTTAGCCTTGATTTTTGCTAATTGGAAACCAACCTGGTTGTAACTGGCCTTCGCATTGGCCCACTCTTTTCACTGAATTGGCTCATTAGCCGCAGGTGGTCCTAAATTAGCTGATTGTGCCACACCCGTGGTCAATGAATCCTTGCTACTTTAGCCTCACCAGGTGTTTCGTAAATAGCCTTCTTGTCACTACTTAGAAAACATGGTCAACATTAGCGTGATCTGTCCACACCTCGTGTCACTGAATTGTAATTAGAAACAACCAGGTCATTATTTCGCCTTCATTGTCGCTAATTAGAAAAATGGTCAAAATTAGCGTTGATTGTCCACACCTGTTGTTCACTGAAATTTTCCAATTACTCCCACGTGGTCCTAACTATTGCATGATTGGCCACACTGGTGTCACTGAGAAATGCTCATTAGGAACAAACCTTATCATACCTCGCGCTTGGTTGTCCACACCTGTGTCACTGAAACCCTCATTAGAAAACCTGTTCCTAATTAGCATTGATTGTCGCTAATTAGAATTCACCTGCGCCCCAAAATTAGGAGTCGATGGCACACACCCCTTTCACTGAAATTGACTAAATTAGGGACGCAGGGTGGTCCTAATTAGCCTTGATTGGCCCTACTATGTCACTGAACTTGCTAATTGATGCATAGTGTCTTATCAGCCTTGATTGTCCATAATCATACTACGAGGAGGAAAGAGCACCATCATGAAATTGCTAATTAGCTGAAATGGTCCGAATTAGGCTTGACTTCCCACACCTGTGTCACTGAAATTGCTAACTAGAAAAACTGAATCCTTAAGGAGCCTTGTATTGTTCCACCCTGTTTCACTGAAATTTCTATTTTATACCCACAAGTCATTAATTAGCTGATTTGTCACTATTTGAAACACTGGTCATTACTAGGCCTGGTTGTCGAACCTGTTTCCTCAAATTGCAAATTGAAAACACTTGGTCCAAATTAGCCTTGATTGGTCACACCTTTGCACTGCCTTGCTAATGAGAACGCACCTGGTCCTAATAGCCCTTATGGCCAGATCTGTACTCCCTGGAAATTACTAATTCGATGCCACCTGGTAGTAATTGCCTTGATTGCCACACCTTGTGTCACTGAAATTACAAAGAACCCCCTGGTCCGAATTTGCCTTGATTTGCTACAGTGTGTCACTGAACTTGCTCATTATACGCACCTGATTCTAGTTAGGATTGAGGTGGCCCACCTGTGTCAGAGACATGCTAATTAGAAAAACCCTGGTCTAATTAGCCTTGGTTTCTGTATAAAAAGCTGTGTCATGAAATGATAAGTAGAAAACCACCTGGTTCTAATTATCGTTGATGTCGCTATTAGAAACACCTGGTCCATTAGCATTAATTGCACACCTGTTTCACTTAATGCTAATTAGGGGAACAGGTGGTCAAAAATTAGCCTTTGATTGGCCAACCTGTTTCTCTGAAATTGCTAATTAGAAGCACCTCTTGTCCTAATAAGCCTATGATTGTCCAACCTGTGCACTGAATGTAATTAGAGTTAAGCTGGTCCTTAATTAGCCTTTTGATGCCCACACTATGTCTCTGAAATTGCTAATTTGAAACCCCAGGATTGATAATGAATGGATGTATACTAATTAGAAAACACCTGGTCAAAATTATAGACTTGAATGTCCACAAACTCTTTCCCTGGACATTTTAATTAGAACCACACTGGTACAAAAAATAGCCTTGATTGTCCACACCTGTGCCACTGCCATTGCTATTAGAGCACTCGTACTAATTAGCCTTGACTTGTCCACACCTGTGTCACTGCAAAATTGCTACTTGGAGAACCGGTTACTATGCTTGGTTGTCCACACCTGTGTACTGAAAATTGCTAATAGAAACAACCTGTTCTAGTTAGCCTGATGTCACTAATAGCAAAACCTGGCCCAAATTAGCGTTGATGGACACACTTTTCAATGAATTGCTAATTAGACGATGTGGTCCTAATTAGCCTTGATTGTCCACACCTATGTCACTGCAATTGCTAATTAGTTGAACGAGGTCTTATCAGCCTTTATTGTCCACACCGTGTCACTGAAATTGCTTTAGATGCACATGTTCAGAATTAGGCCTTGTATTCACTCACACCTGTGTCCACTGAAATTGCTAATTGTTTTTCTTTGAGCGCACTGGTCTAAGCAGCCGTGATGTCCACAATGTGTCACTGAAATTGCTAATTAGAAAAACTGCGTCCTAATGAGCCTTGGATTGTCCCACCTGTTTCCACTGACATTTCAGTAAAAACACCAGGTCCTAATTAGCCTGATTGTCACTAATTTCCACCCTTGGTCGTCAACTAGCCTGATGTGGGCAACCTGTTTCCCTTCAAATTGCCAAATTTTGAAACCCTTGTCCCAATTAGCCTTGATTGGTCCACCTTTTGCCCACTGAATTGCTATATGAGGACGCACCTGAGTCCTAATTACGCCCTTATGGCCAAACCTGTACCTGAAACTTACTAATTCCGATGCACCTGGTACTTAATGGCCTTGCTTGGCCACCCTGTGTCACTTGAAATTGCTAATTCGACGGCACCTGGTACGAATTTGCCTTGATTGGCCACACAGTGTCACTGAATTGCTCAATGAGCCGCACCTGCGTCCTAATTAGCCCTGATGACCACACCTGAGCACTGGAAAATGCTAATTTAGAAACCAAACCTGATCCTACGTCGCCTTGTTTGTCCACACCTGTGTCACTAAATTGATAATTAGACACAGTGTTCCTCTTCCGCCTTGCTTGTCATAATTCTAAACCACCTGGCCCAAAATTCGCGTTGCTTGGGACAACACCTCTTTCAAGAAATTGTAATTTAGTACGTAGGTGCGTCCTAATTCGCCTTGATGGCCAACCTATGTCACTGCGATGCTAATACCTGACACAAGTCCTTGATCAGCCTTGATGTCCACACCGTGCACTGAAATTGCTAATGCTAAAAAAGGTCCTCCTGAGCTTGATTGTCCACACGTTTCACTGAAATTTCTGGTAGAAACCCAGTTATACTTAGCCTGATGTCACTAATTTGAAAACTTGGTCGTACTAGCCTAATTGTCCGGACATCTGGTCCCTGAAATTGCATAACTAGACGCTGTGGCCCTAATCAGCATTGATGTCCATACTGTGTCAGTGAAAGTGCTAATAGGAGCACCTGGATCCTAATTAGCCCTTCTTGTCCACACCTATGTAACCTGAAATTTGCTCATTAGAACCACCTGGTCTTATTAGCCTTGATTGTGGAACACCTGTGTCACTGAAATTGCTATTAGAAAACACCAGGTCGTAATAGCCTTCATTGTCATAATTAGAAACCACATGGTCAAAATTAGCGTTTGATTGTCCACACTGTGGGAGAAGCAGTAGAGGAGGTAAAGGAAACGAAACAAACATACCAAAAAAAAGACCAGAGAAACTCAATAAAAGAACGCAAGACACAGAAAAGACGAACATGGCAGAACGGCGCTCATAAAACAAACACAGGTCTAATTATGCCTTCCGTGTCCACACCTGTATCACGAAATTGGCTAATTTGGAAAAAACGTGGTCATACTAGCCTTGGTTGTCCACACCTGTGTCACTGAAAATGATAAAGAAAACCGGTTTTTTTTGCAAAGCTAGACGTGATTTTTGTAATTGGAAACACCTGGTGTAACGGGACCTTGATTGGCACACTCTTTCACGAATTGGCCTAATTCGACGCAGGTGGTCCTCATTAGCTTGATTGTGAAACCTGTGCACCTGAACTTGCTAATTCGAAACACCAGGTCGTAATTTAGCCTTCATTGTATAATTAGAAAACACTGTCACAAAGCGTTGCTGTCCACACTGTGTCACTGCAATGCTAATCGAAACACCAGGTCCTATTTAGCTTATTGTCCCAATTAGAAAAACCTGTCAAAATTGCGTTGATTGTCCACACTGGTCACTGAATTTCTCAATTACCCCCCGTGGTCCTAAATTGCATTTGCTTGGCCACACTGGTGTCACTGACATTGCTCCTTAGGAAAAACCTTATCATACTTAGGCTTGGTTGTCCCCCCCTGTGTCATTGAAACTTCCTAATTAGAAAAACACTGTCCTATTAGCCTTGATTGTCGCTACTTAGGAATCACTGCCCAATTCGCGTTGATTGGCCACACCCTTTCACTTAAAATGGCCTAATTAGATGCAGGTGGTCCTAATTCGCCTTGATTGGCCCTACCTATGTCACTGAAATGCTATTAGATGCACTCGGTCCTAATCAGCCTTGATTGTCCCCACCTGTGTCCTTGAAATGCTAATTCGGAATGCACATTCCGATTAGGCTTGAATTCACACCCCTGGTCATGAAATTGCTTAACTAGAAAAAAACTGATCTAAGGAGCTTGATTGTCACACCGTTTCACTGAATTTCTGTTAGCAACACAAGCGTTCATAATTAGCCTGATTGTCACTAATTTGAAACACTTGGTCAATAAACTCGCGGTTGTCGAACTGTTTCCCCAAAATGCAAATTTTAAAACTGGTCCAAACTTAGGCTGTTGGTCACACCTTTTCACTGAAATTGCTAATGCGACGCACCTGGTCTAATTAGCCTATTGGCTCAGCTCATGTACCCTGAAATACTAATTCGATGCCCCTGGTAGTAATTGGGGGACTTGATTGGCACACACCTGTGTCACTGATATTACTAATTAGACACCCTGGTCCGACATCTTGCCTTGATTGTCTTCCCGTGTGTCACTTGAGAATTGCTAATTCGACGGCAACCTGATCGTTCGTTAGGCTTGCGTGGGCCACACTGTGCAGAGACATTGCTAATTAGAAAAACTGGTCATATTAGCCTTGGTTTTACTACACGCTGTGTCACTGAAATTGATACTAGGAAACACCTGGTCTAATTATCGTTGATTGTCGCTAGTTAGAAACACCTGGTCCAATTTAGCATTAATTGGCCACACCTGTTTCATGCATTGCTATTAGACACAGGTGGTCCTAATTAGCTTGATTGGCCACCCCTGTCTCTCTGAAATTGCCTAATTAGACGCACCTGTCCTAATCAGCCTTGATTGTCCACCCCTGTGTCACTGAATTGCTATTAGAGTTACCTGGTCCTAATTAGCCTGATTGTCCACACTATGTCTTCTGAAAATTGCTTAATTTGAACAAGATGTAGCATAGAGAGTGAGCACTTGATTATCAATCCTTGAAACAACCTGGTCAAAAGTAGACTTGAATGTCCACACTCTTTCCCTGAAATTTCTAAAACTTAGAAACAACCTGGTCCAAACTCTCCTTGATTGTCCACACCTGCTGAAAGAATGAAATAGAAGCCCTCCTATGCACTTAAATTGCTCATTAGACCGCACTAGTCCTAATTAGCCTTGATTGTCCACACCTGTGTCACTGAATTGCTTACTTTGAGAACCTGGTCCTACATATGTTGGTTGACAACACCTGTGTCACTGAAATTGTTCAATTAGAAACAACTGTTCCTAGTAGCCTGATTGTCACTAATTGACAACCTGGCCCAAATAGCGTGATGGCCACACCTCTTTCAATGAAATTGCTAATTAGACGCAGGTGGTCCCGAGGAAGAATGATTGTCAACACCTATTGTCACTTGCACAGTTGTAATTTCGCTGAACGAGGTCCTTGATCAGCCTTGATTGTCCCCACCTGTGTCACTGAAATGCTATTAGATGCACACTGGTCGAATTAGGCTCTGATTCACCAACCACTGTTTCACTGAAATTGCTAATAGGCGCACGTGGTCCAAACGCAGCCTTCGCATTGTCCCACATGTGTCACTGAAATGCCTAATTACGAAAAACTGGTCCTAATGAGCCTATTGATTGTCAACCGTTCCTGAATTCTAGTTCGAAACACCAGTCAAATTAAGCTGATTGCGCCACTACTTTGAACCAAGACTTGGTCGTTAACTGAGGCCTGATTGTGCCATGTGTTCCCTCAAATTGCAATTTGAAACACTGGCCAATAGCTTGATTGGTACCCCTTTTGCACTGAAATCGCTAATGAGACGCCCCCTTCCTAGATTTAGACCATTGCGCACAAACCTGTATCCCTGAAAACAGCACGACAGATATCAGACTAGAGTACGTTGTTGTTGTTGAAGAGAGATGATTAGTTACTTTCAGGGATACAGGTTGGCCAATAAGGGCTAATTAGGACCAGGTGCGTCTCATTAGCACTTCAGTGCAAAGGTGTGACCATCAAGGCTAATTGGACCAAGTGTTCAAATTTGCAATTTGAGGGAAAACAGGTGTGCTCACAAATAGGTAAGTTCACCGACCAAGTTACGTGTTTCAAAGTCGTGACAATCGGCTACTTCTGGACCTGGGTGTTTATCACTAGGAAATTTCAGTGAAAGTGGGACACTCAGGCTCATTAGGACCAGTTTTTCTCCTAGAATTTCAGTGACACAGGTGTGGACAATCAAGCTGCTTCGGACCACGTGCGGCTCTTAGCAATTTCAGTGGACACAGGTGTGGTGACTCAAGCCTAATTCGGACATGCGCATCTAATTAGCAAGATTCAGGAATGATTCAGAACGAAAGCGACAAAAGCGAGGAGCTGAGGGCTACACAGAAATCAAGGCTGATAAGGACCTCGTTCAGCTAATTAGCATATGCAGTGACCATAGGTTAGTAGGGGAAACATCAAGGCTCATTAGGACCACCTGCGTCTTTAATTAGCCAACTTAGTGAAAGAGTGGTGTGGCCAATCAACGCAATTTGGGCCAGGTGTCTAATTAGTGACAATCAAGGCTAACTAGGAACAGTTGTTTCTAATTATCAAATCTTCAGTGACACAGGTGTGGACACCCCGCGAATTGGGGTGACAAGGGTCTCCACTGAGCATTTCAGTGACCACAGGTACAGTGTGGACCATCAACGCGCAGCTCCCCTCAAGCTAATTCAGGATAGGTGGTCTAGATGCGCAATTTACAAGTGGCGCACCGGTGGGACAATCAAGGCTAGTTTGGACCAGTTTTTCTAATCTAGAGCAAGAAATTTTCAGGGCCAGAGGTGTGACAGTTCAAGTTTTATTTTGACCAGGTGTTCATGTTTCCTAATTAGTGATAATCAAGCTCACTTACGACCTGGTGTTTCAAATTAGCAATTTCAGAGGACATCGTTACCAAAGAGTGGGACCAATACATAAGATGGGCTAATTAGGATAGGTAACTCTAATTAGATGCAGACGCCACTTCAGTGACACAGGTGTGGACACAATCAAGGTCTGATAGCGGAGCGCATGCCCAGGTGCAGCTGATTCTAGACATAAAGTAGCTCCAGTACCATCACTTAGCAATTTCAGAGAACCACAGGTACAGAACGTTGCATTGGCCACTCAAGGGAAGAGATGCGAGCCGCGTGCGAAGTATGATAGAGGATGAAAAACTTAATTAGGAGAAGACAAGATTGCTATACCTGCAATCAGACGCCCACTGTGGTCTACTTAGCATTTCAGTGAAAACATGGCGTGTGGCCATTATGCATAAATTGGACCAGGTGTTTCTAACTAGCGAAATCAACGTACTAATTAGCGACAGGTGTCGTTTTAATTATCAATTTTCAGTGACAACAGCTTTTATACAACCAAGGCTAATTCGGACCAGGGTTTTCTAATAGACAATTTCATACATTCAAAGAATAGACACAGGTGTGGCAACTCAATCATAACTAAGATCAGGTTTGCGTCTATTTAGCAATTTCAGTGACAACGTGTAGCCAAATAAGGCAAATTCGGCACCAGGCTGTGTTAATTATTAATTCAGTGACAACAGGTGTGGCCAATCAATGCCCATTACTACCATGTGCGCCTCGAATTCGTAATTTCAGGGCTACAGAGCTTGCAATAAGGCATTAGGACCAGGTGCGTCTCATTAGCCATTCAGTGCAAAAAGGTTTTTGTGACCAATCACGGCTAATTTGACCAAGTGTTTCAACTTTCAATTTGAGGGAAAAACAGGTGTCGACAACCAGGCTAGTTATGCCCAAGTGTTCAAAATCTAGGACAATCAGGTCTAATTATGACTGGTGTTTCCACTAGAAATTTCCGTGACCCCGTGGGGACAATCAGGTCTAGGATCAGTTTTTTTCTTAGTTAGCCAATTTCAGTGACACAGGGTGGTGAATCAAGCTAATTCGGACCATTGTGCATCTTAATAGCAATTTTCAGTGACACAGGTGTGGACAATCAAGGCTGATAAGGACCTAGTGCATTAAATTAGCAATTTCGTCGACATACGTATGGCCAATCAAGGGCTAATTAGGACCACCTGCATCTAATTAGCAATTTCAGTGAAAGGGGTGTGGCCAATCAACGTTTAATTTGGGCCAGGTGATTCCTCATTAGCGACAATCAAGGACTTTAATTAGGAACAGGTGTTTCTTAATTAGGAATTCAGTGAGTGACACGAGTCCACTAGCTGGACAACCAAGCCTAAAAGTATGCTAAGGAAGAGAGCTAATTAGCAATTCAGTGACCCCGTGTGGCCATCAATGAATCTTAGGCCAACGTGGGATAATTGGACATTTCAGTGACACAGGTACGTGGGACTCAATCAACGCTAATTTGACCAGGTTTTCAATTAGTGACAATGAAGTCTAATATGCACCTGGTGTTTCTACTTAGCAATTTCCCAGTAGTGACACAGGTGTGGACAAGGCAAAGTAGCACGACTAATTTGCCCAGGTGTTTCTCATTTAGTGGACAATGAAGGCTCTACTTACGCCCTGGTGTTTTCCTTCGCAATTTCAGTGACCACAGGTGTGCACATCAAAGGCTAATTCGGACCACCTGCGTCTTATTCGCACACCTAGAAGCCGGCGATGCAATCAGATAGGTGTGGCCAATCACGGCCCGTACAACCAGGTGTTTCCATTAGCAAACAATCAAGGCTAATTTGCACTGGTGTTTCTTTATTCACTTTCCGTGACACATGGTGCTGTGGGACAATCCAAGGCTCTGTCGCGGACCACGTTTTTCCATTAGCAATTTAGTGATACCGGAGAGCCAATGAAGGCTAATTCGGACCGGTGTGTCTAATTCGCCCTTTCCTGCCCCAGGTGTGGCCACTCCCCGTCTTCCTTTTGACCAGGGTGTTTCTACTTCGTGCCCCTGACGGCTCTCCTTCCGCCTGGTGTTTCTCCTTCTCCCTTCCGTGCCCCCGGTGTGCCCCCTCCAAGACACTCAGCCCCGGTTGGTTCTACGCTAGTAGCATTTCGCGGCTAGACTAAAGGTGTGGACACTGAGGGCTAATTAGGACCAGGTTTGGTCTAATTAGCACTTTCCCATTGACTCCACACTTAGGGTCTGGACAATCCCATGCTGCTTAGGGCCCTGCGCGTCTAGTTAGCAATTTCAGGGACACAGTGTCGACAATTAGCCTAGTTACGACCAAGTGTTCCATTAGTGACAATTCGGCTAATTATACCTTGGTTGTTTCAACCGACAATTTCAGTGACACAGGTGGTGGGACACTCCAGGCTCAGTACGTAGGACCAGTTTTTCTCTTGCACATTCAGTGACCCCAGGGTGGACAATCACGGCTGATCAGGAACTTCGTGCATGGGGTACAGGTTAGTAATTGCAGTAGAGTCACCCACAGTGGAATTAACAAGGCGCATGCCTCTGGCGCGAGATAGAGATGATAGCTCTTTTAGCCACTGACAAGGCTCATCGGACCACCTACAGCGAGCGACACGACTTAGCAATCTCATGAAAGAATGGGTTGTGGCCACTCCCCGCTAATTGAGACAATAGAACGAGCTCGCACATGCCCTTGGTGTCAGTTATGTAAGAGGAGATTCTCACCAGTTTCACCAACAGCGCGCGTTGCTGACTCGTTTCACTTTCCACTCTACGTTCTTTCTCTGCCTGACAACTCAACACTCGCTTCCCCTCTCTGTTGCGAGCTGAGTCTACTTGTATCGACCGAAATTGATGATCTCTGAACGACGATACGCTTATAGATGCTCGCCAGGAACAATCCTCTACACGAGATGAGATCATCCACTAGTGCCTGCATCCAGTGATCGACATATACACTCATGAGCCGTCTGGCTACGCACAATTCAGTGACTCAGGTGTTCGTCAATCAAGGCTACTTAGGACCCGGTGCGTCTAATTCGCCAATCAGTGAGTGACAATGTGTGGCCAATCAAGGAATAACTGTAACTGCGCAGCAGCGACTATCCCAATCGCACACACCTCAGTGCGTACACAACATGTGTTGCGCTCTGGCGTCTACTGAGGTGTACGCTCGCTCATCTCAGCTGTCCCTTGTACACGATGTGGTCAACTCACGTTCATTCACGCACCCTGACACTTCCTATTCAGAAGAACTCTAGAGTGAGAAGACACGACGTGACTAAATCCTTAAAGGCAATAGAGAGAATGCGTAGAGAGAGGAAGATAGAAAGCTGCATCTCCTACTCTTTACCTAGACGCTCACAATTTATTCCATATGTATATGAAGAGCACAACTCAAATGTCTTGTCGTCGACTGCCGCTCCCCACGCTCACTTTTTATCAAATTTCACGTCGCAATATCTCCTCACGCCAGGCTGTACGTGACCATCTGAACCAGTAATCGCCATTTCCCATAGCATAACACCAGTCAGAGATAGACAGAGATGACGAATCTAGATGCGCGATTGACGAGAGATCTCCAAATGAGACAGTTCCGAGGGAGAGATCGCAGAAGAACCATTTCGCAATTTGAGGGAAACAGGTTGTGCCCACTCAGGCTAGTTACGACAAGTGCTTTTTCACAAATTCGTGACAATCAGG